>JAODLI010075209.1:0-12439 GCA_027575585.1 Percopsis omiscomaycus
TGTGGAAAAACTCAGCCTTATTTTTATGACGTTTTACACCCATCTCGTCGTGGCGTCCACTGGAATGGACATGAAAAGTTTGAGTGTGTTTAAGTGTGTGTGTGATAGGAAGACAAGTTTGAGTGTGTTTTTGTGTGTGTGATAGGAAGACAAGTTTGAGTGTGTTTTTGCATACTTGTACTTGTAAATCTTAAGGAATGTGTTTATGCGTGTGTAAGTTACAGGAAAGGGGAAGTGTGTGTTGTTGCATTTCTGCATTATGTTTACTTAAACTTTGATTTGACAATTGAATCATATATTATTTTGCATTTGTCCAGCTAGTAACCACTACAAGCTACTACTGTGATGGTTGAGCAATGCCTGTATGCAATTGGTTACTGACACCAAGTTCCTCACTGTCAAAGGGACGGCCAGTCACGGTTAATGTCAGCTGACATTTCCCTGACATCCAGCAAATGGTTTCTGCCTGCAGCACGAGCTACATGTGGAGCAGTCCTCCCTCCTGTGTAAGAAATGTGTTTACCTTTGTGCCATCTCTGCTAGTCTGAGGCCTGTCGGGTTTTTAGAAATAAATTAACCAATGGGCACATTGTCATTCATTTGCTGAAACTTCAGCCACAAAGATTACATTTTACCTGCCAGGGTTAATATCGATAGAGATTATTACCAAACTAGCACACTGATAACTGATATTTGGGGATGATATTTATTTGTTGTAAATTTACACTGTCAAACTTCAACACAAAGCTACCTTTACATTCAAAATATGTTTAATGCTGTAAATACATACAGGAACTTTAAAACATATACATATATAGTGCATAAAGTTTCCTTTAAATTAACATGTGACACTTAGTGTAGGTGTAGTGTGTTGTTTATTGTGAATCTATCTGCAAAAGAGGAGAGAGCATTAAAATGTGTATACAAAAAATATTTTTCTTGGAAACTGTAAATTATTTTCATTATCTGATCCTAGCTCTTCAAACCGGACTACATTGACTTGCTAGATGAATGGCTTACATTCTAAGACATAATCCATACATTTATATTTTGGTCACATAGAAAATGTATATGTCTTGCAATAACTACAACTTTATAAGACATTATAAACCCTACAATATCACCTTCTTTTCAACCGGAGAGCATCATATGTAAGGCTGGAGGATCAAGTACACAATTTTTTAATGTACAATATTCACATTATGAATCAGTCCTAATCAGCACTAATTAAAATAAATTACAAATACCCGGACACATGGCTTAACCCAGTGAAGTCATCATGGTAGCCTGCTAAAACAAAATACGAGAGTGCGACTGCAAGTATACAGCAGAAGAAAAATGTTAATTCTGACTAACTGTAACCAGAAAGAAATATTTGGTAACATAAATTAATCAATATTGTCTGTTTTCACTGATGTTGACAAGAAAATAAGTGGATGCGTAAAATATAAAATTATCATTAGCAGACAGTCCAGGGGACAAATTCTACAAGCACAGGCTATGTTTCTAAAGGTAAAACCTACTGGCAGCAACTTGTGTGTGTGAGAGTGAGAGAGCCCTACATGGAGAAAATGCAAGCACATTTACATTACTGTGATTCATTTACATTTACAGCATTTAGCAGACGCTTTTATCCAAAGCAACTTACAATTACATTGTTATATTACATGGAGCAGATAGGGGTTCGGCATCTTGCTCAAGGATGCTTACAGGTAAGCTGACTCTGGGGCTTGAACCCACACCCTTCTGGCTGGGAGTCCAACACCTAGACCACTAGACTATCCTGCCTCTTCCCCCCCCTGTCATTTAATATGCTATTTTCGCCAACAACTGAGGGAGTTATCAAACCTTAGCACGCTTCTCTTACCTTGTGAAAAACTGCATTTATACTGTTCCTTGAAAGAAAGTCATTGGAGTTGGAGTTTCTGTGCCTTTTCTAATCTCTGCTTTCTCCATGGAGTGTTGATTGGCTAGTTCTTTGTGATTGACCACAGTTCAAGCAATCTGATAATGCTACAGGCGAACATGAGCTATACTGCAATAGTGTTGCTTTTAGACATTTTTCTAAATTTATATCAGCCAACAGCCAAATGCCGATAAAGATAATACTTTATTTATTTATTTATTTTTACAAATATTGGCCTTAATTATCGGCTGGGCAGATCATTGGTCCACCACTACTGAATTGGTATAAGAACTGTACTCTCCTACTGTACAACAGCTCCAGTTGTTTCAAAATGCAGTTTCTGGGGTTTTAAGTTGTACAAGGGAACCAGAGCATATCACCCCAATGCTTGCATCGCTTCACTGGTTACCTGTGAGTTTTAGAATGCAAGATCTGATGTGTGTAGCCTGAAATCCTCAGAAAAGACTCAAAATCTAGGCTGAAAACCATTGGCTTAACCATGTATTATTGTTTTACCACTGCTTTACAATGTACCTAAATAGGTGTATCCTTTGACATTGTGTAACATTTATGCCACTGTCTTAAATCCCATGTCTTAATATGTGTTCCAGCAAATTGGCCCTCAGCAATTTTCCCAGGTATTAATACCTGGACTGGTTGAATGTGACCAGCTGACCCGTGTGTGTTTGTGTTTTTCTTGTTTCACAATTTCTCGCCTAGGGAAAACAGGTCAAGCCAAACTGTCCCTAAGAGATGAAGAACAATTATAGTCATCTGTCCTCAATCCAGAGATAGACAAGGAACTGTGTCATTGTCTTATTACCCAAAGGGTTGTCGTTCGCACTGATAACAGACCTTAACTCATCTTTTCTGTCTGACAGACAAGGCAGACAGGCAGACAGACAAAATTAGAGCAACTAGAAATGCTTTGTTTTGGTAAAAAGGAACCTACAAAGTTTTCAGAAGGTTCTAGAAGGAAATTAGCTTCTCATTAAACTATTTAGGATTGCTAGGGGATGACATCTAATTCTCTATAAATCTACAGAAGCCTTTTGTTACTGGATAGCATGCAGGAACTTAGAGACACAAGTGTTGAATTCGATCTTTTTGGTCAAATTCGTCCTATCATTCAGAAACAGGTGTTTGACATTATAGATACTGTAGAAGACCAGTTGGATTGACATGAGTTCATCTACTTTGGGCCCTATCTTACACCCGGCACAAAGTGATGCAAGTGTCTTTGCTGATTTCAGACAGATGCAGTGCAGCGTGCTGCGCCCACGTTGTTTAAATAGCAAACTCACTTGCACCTATCTGAGCCCCCATTGGTCTTAAAATGAGGTGTGGTCAGGCGCATTGTTGGTGCATTGCTATCTTGAGGCAGCAGAAAGCGATTGCATGATTGACCAACAAAAACCTGGTCTGAAGTCAATGGCGCAGTATATCACTGTTATGTTAAGGGTGTATTAACAAGAGAAAAAAATTACATGTCATAATGAAGCTTTGGTGGAATCCTGCTGTTGCTGTCGATGGTCTGCTTGTGCACTTTCACATCGCGCACGAGCAGATCAGTTTCCTCTGCAGAAAAGCCTTCTCTCTTACTACTTGCGCCATTATAATATTAATTTGCCAGGTGTGCAAGATGACACTAATTGGTGTATTGCATGTTACGCCCAAAACACACCCATGAATAATTTAGAGACTAAGTAAAACCATGCGCCTGGCACTGCCACAATTTTTTCTGCCGTAAAACTAGCAAAAGTGGATTTGGACACACCCTAAATGCACCGTTCACTTAGTTTGTTCAAATATAGCACTTAGTCTCACTTATGTTCACAAACAGGGCCAGTTCATGCTGCGGTTTGGGGGTCATGATTGTTCTGTACTGTATGCATTTGGCACAATTGTTGAAAATGAGGTCATATAGGTGCAATGTAAAAGGTACGTTCACATGGTAAGTTCCGGCAGAACACAAGATAAGTGACTGTCTCTATACAGAAGGACACAGATTTAGTAGAGGACGGGTGTACTAAGCGTCATGTTTTACAGTTATTATTAGTAAACCATTGCATGCGTAAGGAACACTTTGTATTTCAGTACTGAAGAGTTAAGAGCATGCAAACTACCCATTATTTCCCGTATGGAATTATAATTTCACTTCCATCAATGTTTTACCCCATGAATAAAACAGAACAAAAGAGAGCAAGATTTTGAAAATCAACGATCCAAAAACCCATCCCCTCCTCCTCTGCTCCCACCCTCTGGAGCTATTGACATTGATCAGCAGATATTCTCACACAGCATTTCACTCACTGATAGCTGACGGATGTTTATGGCATTTCTAACAAATTACACTCAATTTATAACTAACTCTGTAACGATGCGTTGTAGGGTGGCGAGTGTAGGCACGAGCAAGAGGAAAAACAAGGACAGCAATAGGAACGGTGTACGCATACAGCCAACGTAGTTTAATATTCGCGAGCCAGAGTGAAGACACGGACAGCCAGGAAACAGTGCACGCGTAAAGCGTAATTTAATAAGAAAGCCACGGAACATACAGGGCATAAACGTAAAACAATGACCAACAGCACCGAGTGCTGTTGGGGAAACTAAATAGAGTCCAAAATCAAACAAACGAGGCACACCTGTGGGGCTAATCATCCCCAGGTGCACCGTGGAGCGCGCACGGAGCGCGCACGGAGCGCGCACGGAGCGCGCACGGAGCGCGCACGGAGCGCGCACGGAGCGCGCACGGAGCCAAATATATTGTATCCCAGTATCAGTCCGGGTTCAGGAAATCCCAGCAGCTTAGTTAATAAATTGCTTAGGATAGCTTTATAGTAGGGTATACCTATACAGTAGGGTATACCTGATTTCAGCAATGTTTTTGCCTTTGCTGGATTATGGTGATCTGCATTATATGAAAGCATCTGCCTAATGTTTATAGATGATACTGTGTATCATTGGGCCTTACGCTTCATAACTGGATGTATATTTGAACACATCATTCATTGTACTTTATATGCCAGCGCTGAGTGGCTTAGTCATACCCATTGCTTGCGTTTACTTTACAAATCCCTCATCAGTTTGCTTCCCTCAGACTTGTGTATTTACTGGCACAGAAATCACGGACACTCAGGCCTGCACTCACAAGGTTTGTGTTCCCCATGTTCGGAAATAACTTGGCCAAAAAGCAAGTACCCCCCTCCACTTAGAATGCATGATTACAGAAAGACTATCGGAGCGGATCTCTAAATGGCAGAATTCACATCAATTGTAAAGGACATGAAAGTTATTACTATCAATGTCTCTGTACTTGAATGGCTATGAATATATTTTGAACTGATTGTTTCTAAATCTAGCAGCCAGTGGCTGTTAGATTTAGTCAGGTGGCAGGTGAAAAAAAGCACGATTGCCCACTAAAACCTATTGGTGGCAGGTAGATTTTACACTTTTTTTTACACTCAGAAAAGGTAATTTCCAGCCCTGTATGACACCAACAACAACACCTGAGACCCCATGAACTCCTATCCACCCATAAATGCAATGAGTTTGCATCCTTTTTCACTAATAAAATTGAACATATTAAACAAGCCATCAATACTCAAACAATATTGGTGTATCAGTAAAATCAGCAAACGATTTATGATAAATAATATGAAACATATAAATGTGTAAATAAAATAATTGGGCAATTTCACCTACAGCCGGCTCATGCACTTCAAATTCATAACCATACTAGCAATTTTACAATGTTGATATTTTTCTACCAGTTACATCACATTTAGCGGTTAGCCCGCGGGTACACAACCCAATGCAGGACAGGATTTGAGTTCCTACACAACCACAGACCTCACATTACGCAACAAGACTCAATGCTCCCCCGGACAGGCTCGCCGGTGTATTAACCACCGGTCACCATTCTCCAACTGTCCACGTAAACTAACGCACCCTTTTTGCAATTTCCCTTCATCTGCTCCCCTATATCGTCGGGAGGGCAGGTGAGGGGAATTGTCAGTTATTGTTTATGTCACATGCCATTGCGTGTCCTATGTTTGCCTATGTGGCTTGTTAACCGTAGATTAAAACTTAGAGCTTACGCTCGCTTTTCGCCTCTACATCTTGGTCTCCGTGTCTCTCTGCGCTTGCACTACGACCCGCTTCATTCAACTATTACACCATCGTAAAAATTCCAGGGGTCTCATCCCTTTCACTGAACACAAAGACAGAAAGAAAGAGAACTCTTGGTATTTCAAATGTATTTTTAATAGAATAGAACTATTGTCATTATTATCAGATGTGTTAGAATATGTATTCTCTTTTCATATACATACTATGCTTGCACCAACAGCATATATAATGTGATATTATTATGTGGCATTGATTTGATGTGGCAGGGGTAGGGTGCCGGGTAATCTAGTGGTCTCTAGTGGTATTGGACTCCCAACCAGCAGGTCATGGGTTCAAGCCCCAGAGGTGGCCTACCTGTAAACATCCTAGAGCAAGATGCCTAACCCCTATCTGCTCCATGTAATAGCAGCATATTACATGTAGCGCCTCCATTTTTTTTTTTTTAGGATAAAAGCATTGATGTCTGACAATATCCTCTTATGTTTGGTATATTATCATGTTTGCACATGCTTTATGCTTATGCCATGTTGGTAACAAGGTTTGGTATGTTTAAGCTATGGTTTATCCCATAATAGTCAGTTAGGACAGTTAGTTCATTTTCTCTTACACAAAGAGAAGGAATACAACCCCTCCCCTTGTGATAAGCTGTAACCTAAAACCAAATTTACATAGAAAGAATGCCTCTGCCAGCATGCCTTTAAAAAACACATCCATGCAATATTCTTCCTCTCTTCCGCTCTGCCCTTTTACCAAGATGCTCTGATAATTTGCTCTACGCAATTTAAGCTTTTGCACGTGGCTAGGTTAGTTATATTCTCCGGGTTCATTTTTTTCTCTATTACTTTTAAAGGACGTTTTTTCTTTTATGCAACGTATATACAGTATATAGTCTTTCTTATAATTATCTCAGTTTTCTTTTACTTTAGTTCACGTTCAATCTAGTTTGATAGGGTCAATCTGGGCTCCTCTGCAATTCGCAGGCGCATCGTTGTAATTCGGCAGGTCCGTTGACCATGTGGCCCAGGGAGTGAGGAAGACCCGGGTGCCATCGATGAGACCTCAAGCTCACAGCACAACTTCAGCACAACCGCTGACAACATCAGTCACAATCGTTCAGACACCCGAACTAATGCCAAGCCAAGTGAAGGTTTGACTCATGGTGAACTCATGTCTGTTTGAACGTGAGCCATCACAAGCTGTCACCATAGTAACAGGCTCACCACTGAAAGGCTCTGTGGACTAGGGTTGGGTACCATTCATATTTTAACTGATACCGGTGCCGGTGCCTGGACCTGGAATGCGGTACCATTACCTAACAATACCTTTTTTTCACTACTCTCTCTGTAATAACAAAAATGTCCAAACTTGCATTTCAGAGAGCATTGTCTTCCAATAGTGCCAAAACTCCGTAAACTTGTGTTTTGAATGTCGTGCATGTAAATTGATGTTCGTGCTCGCAGGTGAAGATTCCCAAATGTGTAATGTAATTTCGCAAGCTTGTACCATGATGTGTGAGAAAATACAAATCGTTGCAAGTGTCTTAATAAATGTGGACACCGTCACTTCCGTGACACTGCCTGAGATGCTGCCTGAGATGCTCAGTTGGTCTACCGCAGGTGAGAAGCCACCGCGGCTGCAGCTGTACCAAATGCCTAATGACATCACTGGCAGCTGACTCTCCCGATGACGCAGTCGAGCCTTCCCTCACTCCTGGGCGACACATCCCAAAGTAAGCACAGATTCACCGAAATTCTGTACGTTGGCTGGTGCTGGTTAGGGGAACCCAGATCCTCTCATTCCTAAAACTATCTCTTGTCCAACTCTTTCTAATCTTCCCTAAAGTTACGACAGGTTAGATAAGTAGTCCGTTAGTAAAATAGGTTAGATATCAAGTCTGGCTAAATGCATACCAAAGGTGTGTTGTTCTCATATTCACAATTTGAGATGCTTGATTTGTTGAAATCGGGTTACAGGCTGGGAGTTAAACATGTTAGAGATTTTTTATTATGAGAAGTGTCAAAAATATTTTCGGTTCATTATGAAACTGTGGTGGGAGAAATTAAACTGTGGCGACCCGCCATAGTAATTAATAGGAATCACTGGTGTATGTAACTTTGATGCATCATTGTTTATGTTCCCCTCTTGGCCAGGTCGCTCTTGTAGAGGTATGTAGAGGTTTTTCATTTCATATTCATCTGGTTATATGAAGTATAATAAACAAAATACAGTGGTTGTGCTCTTGCTCTATTATCTGTCAGCTCTGATTAGCTCTTACACCTGCAGAGAATGTCAAGATGTGATACTTTTTTATTGCTATTAAAGGTATGCAGCTCTGAATCATAACAAGGTTACTTCTGTGAGTTTAGGCAGCGGTCATTTTCCTTCATACTGTCTATGGCTTAGTGCAAATTTGATTAATTTGATGACATGCCAATCAAATTGGCTTCTGTGGTGGTATATAGACCTTTATTTGGAACAGCGCTATATAGTCAACAGTTCCAACCAATGGTCACAACACATAAACTACTAATGCCACACCGCAGTCTACGTCACAAATGTGGTAAGGAAACAAGCGGGTACGAGCAACACATTTGGCTTTGTGTGTGTACTCACTCCCAAAAAGAACTTTGGATACACCCTCGCCTCCAACTGGTCAATGTGTTTATACGCACTTCCCTTTGTTCGGGGTACATCTTTTGCATGTAGCTATGCTGAATCAAATGTATTAGCACTGAGTTTAACAAATGTAAAACACCAAATATAGGGTTAATACATTAACACAAAAAATATGTGTAAAAGTTTTGTCCACTTGATTTACAGGCGGTTCCCTCATCTCCTCTCATTAGCCTCATCTGGCTAACAAAAATACAGTTTCACAAGGACATCTACCAGTGTTTCATTGACATCGTTGCTTCATAATTCATAATTGAAGAGGAGAGGGGAGATCAAGAGGTTTATCTCAATTTACCTGGCAGGTCTATATGGAAAGTAAAGTGGTCCCTTATTACAAATCACCCCCTTACACGCACGCAAGACGGAATTAAAGTATAATACATGCAAAGGGCAACGAATAAATAAAGACACAAATACACACACAGACATATTCAACATTTGGTGTGAAGTCCAGATACAGCTGGGAAAAAAATGTGGTTGTTTGCTGCAGCTTTTTTGACATATGCACACTCCATGACGTTTCAGTTCAAAGAAAGAGGCAATGGGGGTATTTAGATTGTCTCAGTAAATGAAAAAGATATATTACTCTACTGCGTTAATGCACGCAAGTGGTGTACTAGACGCACCCCTGAATTGTCAGTGAGTGCCTGTGACTTCTCTGTGAAGCTGCGTGGGTGCGTGCACACACATGCGTCGTAATGAATGCAGTCACTCCTCCCTGTTGGCTGCTGCTGATGATATCAGCCACGAGGAGGTGATGTCACTACTACCGCCACTGTCCTAGGGAGCATTGACAAAACAGCTCACCTCAGGGGGTCTTCCACAATAACCGTGCTGTGACACAAAGACAAATTGATGTGTACCATGGAAGCACAACAGGCGCTCCTACGAAAAAGGCCTTAGTGGCAGGCTACCGCTTCACGGCAGCTACTTCTGCCAAGCGTTAGTTCATAGCCTTACTTTACAATCAGGGAGGACTCTGTCGACAAGTAATATAAACGTGTACAGTCTGAGGAAGCTTGTGACCAAACCATTCCAAGTTCAATTCCTCTGGGCTGGCTTGGAAAAACTGGTAGGCGGAGGTGTCTGAGAAACATTCTTGAGCAAGTCACTTTGGTGTACTAATGACCTAATAGAAATACGCCAGTGGTTCTCAAAGTGTGGGTCGGGAACCCCAAAAGAGGACATGGATGCTTCTGTTTTTTGTAGTTTTTTTTTTATTAAATGTCCATACATTTATGTTGTTCATTGGCTGTTTATTTATTATATACTGTTTGTTATATATGTTCTATATACAGTATATTTATGTTTTAAGATGTGTTATGCTATAGTATAAAGTAGCTCATTGTTTGCTACCCCCCTAACACATGCCCTTTTTGGGGGCCATGGTTCAAAAAGGTCCTGCTGTTTCCAATCTAGTAGAAGTATGCAAAAACCTTAACAGTATGCTTTAGCGTTCTCCGTCTTTGGACCAAAGCTTGGCATTCATTTTAATATCTGTGTAAAGACAGAATCTGTTCATGAGTGAATGTAACACAGTATGATACTTTATGATACTATGTAACACATAGTATCATAATGTAGTTTAGCGTGTGTTATTGTTCCATTCTGTCCTGCCTGCCTTCTAGTGGAGTGCTGGGGATACTGTTCCCACTAGGGATGCACCGATTGCTTTTTTTCTGGGCCAATTCCGATTACCGTTTTTTTTTTTTAAGCTTGACTGGTTTTTCGGTTTTTCATAGTAAAGCTTTCACAATTTATTTGACAGCTATCTGAGAGGGACAAGACATTTGATGTGATGATTTCCAGTATTAGCTGTACTGTAAGCCATAAAACAATATGCTGTGTATCATAACCATAGTCACCATGCTTTGCCCCCCATACACTGTCTCTCTCTCTCAGCTTTCCCACAAAACTCAATAAAGAAAATATACTTAAGGTCGTTGGCAGCCCACACTGCTTTAGACTTTAAAAAGTCATCCACTTAGCCAAAAATGGCCTCTTCAGTGCCAACCTCTCTACATCATAGCACTTACAGCACTCGGTCTTAAATTATACTGGTAAATATCAGATCTACGCTCTTGAGTTGAGCCTGCGATTCTCCCGTTTAAACATGAGAATCGAGAGCCTTTGTTTAAAGATGTGATCTTCTTTCAGCAAGATCCATTTCAACCTGTTTGACAGGGCCTTTGATCAATAGGACTGGAATCTCGAATCTCCATGCTCATTAGGGAAAACCGTCATCCCCGCTTGGGAATGCCAAATGGAATCAAATAGCTAGTATGCGAAATTCATTACAACACAATACAACACAATAGGCGCATTGCTTTTCACATGCTGAGATCCTAAAACTGGATTCTTTTCAAATCATTATTACAGTTAGGCTCTGTACCTCCAATTCTAATGATTAATTAAAGTCTAAAAAAATTTAAGCATACTGTATAACTGAAATACTGTGCATCTCACTGTCAGGTTTACAAAGAAGTATAATCACGTCCTATGTGGGGCTCTCTGAAACACATAAATGCTAAATTTAGTATCAGATATTGAGTAATATTGCTAGTATATGGTTCTCTGAGTAGGGTTATCCTACTACTACACAATGTTAGACATACATCCATGCCTCCACATGTACACACACACACACACACAAACACACATGCAGGCAATGAGAGACACAATTTTTGTGGTCTTTGCAAATCACTCATGGAGAGACAAAACCTACAAACATTTCCCTTGGGTAGTAAAAACCCTTCAAACAGTAATAAGCTACTGTAGTTAAAAATGTCCGGGACCACTGGCTCCCTTGTCCAATTTGAGCAGAATAGCAAAGGCTCATCCTGAGCCTACCCTGAATGCCACCAGGTAATCAGGCAATGATGAATCTCCAATAATAGCTATTAACATAACTTTTTTTTCATCCAGATATCTGATTATGGCCAATTAAAATGCATAGCATTTGAAGTGAGAGATAATCCTGCAATAATAATGCCCATATAAAAATAGCAAAGTGTACATCAGCCGTCACAAGAGAAAGAGAGAAAGGGCGATTAGCATATTACTAGCGCCGTGTCGAAGCACACCAATAACCCCGGTTTTAATAGCCACTTGTAATCTGTGAAACTAACTATTGTGCTGCTATTTGTACATGTGATAAACTGTCAAGTCCAGGGGCCTCATTACAGAAAGATATTCTAACTGCTTGTCCTATCTTAACTAACTTAACTTTCAAAGATAGGATTTTCATATTCCTCATCTTCATTGCCATACAGACCTAACAAGAGTGCTGCTGCCCTTTTTGGCAGTTATTTTGAATTTAGGACAGGGTCTATGCCATTCTAATTTAGGTTCCTAACTTGGGAAATCCCTAGGTTAGGACGGTTCTGTAATAGTCAAATTCCTATCCTAAAAGAAGATAGGATTTTTTCCTAAATGCAGTTAGGAATGTTTCTGTAATACCAAAAATCTTAAATGTCATCCTAAACTGAGTTAAGATAGGATTTCAGACTTAGGAAGTTTCTGTCATGAGGCCGCAGGTCTTTAAGTGTACTTATACTGCCATAGCCTTATATAACCCTCCATAATGTACTGCGAGGGGACTGCAGTATGTTAGCCTCAGCGGAAACTCACTTGAAATCAAAATATTGCACTGACACACACACACACACACACACACACACACACACACACACACACACACACACACACACACACACACCCACACACACA
>JAODLI010075210.1:0-12438 GCA_027575585.1 Percopsis omiscomaycus
GAGGAGTACAACCGGGTGAGAACACACACACACACACACACACACACACACACACATTTGCATTTGGAAAAGTTAGAACAAGTAATTACTGCATTGAGAATATATATCTATTGCACTGGAAAGGGCATAACAATATTAAATAGTTTGGCCAGAACCAATGTGATTGGTTGAAACACGTTCCAATAGTGGCGTTATATCCCATAACATGGATGTAGTATTTTACCACTGAACAGCAGAAAGAATGGACTAATCTGTACTTTACACTATATCTCTCATTAGTTGGCCTAAAAACGCATGTTTAGAGAGACAATGCACACTGTTGATGAATTAGGCTGATTATGAGGCTGTGTAAAGGCAGCTACTGTATAGTATAAAAAATAGGATATTATAGGTGCTGGTTGGCTGGAAATGCAGTTTCACCTTCTGAATATTATGTAGGTCTGCCTTTGTTTGGTCCACTATAGGCTATACAGTACAATTCTAATTGTGTATTTTTAAAAACTGTACTGTACGCACAATTGACCGTACTGTACTGTACGTGTTCTGACCTGTGTTTGGACTGTACACTTTGATGTCCAATAGTAGTAGGCTAGTGTATCCCCGCGCCTGAGATCTTGGCCAATAGTATTAATTAATCTTGCCTCATCGTGCCTCATCAGCAGTTTCTTCCCTGCATAAGTCAGCAACAACTTCAGTTCTGAGCAAATAGCCTAATTTTGTCTCTTTAGAAATGGTACGCTGAATGGTAGTGCTGTTTCTTCCTTTTACACTCCCTGCCGCTTCATCTTGTCTGTGTGTGCTAACGAGAGACGGCGCTGAGAGGAAAGGTTGCTAAAAGGCTGACACAAGTTCAGCAGGATCAGCCTGATGTTGCTGGTATAGTACAGACTTACTTATCGTTGGTCCACATTCAACAGCAGAACCAAAAAGCGAATATTAAAGCGTGATCTTCCCCCTCGTTGTTCGCCGCGTGTCTCAAATCCTCCAAGACTCTAAACTGGGCGACAAATGCAACGTAGATGCTTTCGCTTTTAGCCGTGACAGAGTAGCTAAATTGGAAAGTTGAGCGTGCCCCAGTAATATCACCGCGGCTGCCGCAGAGACGGATTCCTGC
This sequence comes from Percopsis omiscomaycus, assembly GCA_027575585.1. Taxonomy (NCBI): domain Eukaryota; kingdom Metazoa; phylum Chordata; class Actinopteri; order Percopsiformes; family Percopsidae; genus Percopsis; species Percopsis omiscomaycus. The sequence goes on from JAODLI010075210.1 coordinate 1,115, forward strand.
ATACAAATGAGCTCAGATATGTCTGAACAGACCACTGAGGCAGTGAGACGCAGGTGCGTGTGCGTCTGTGTGTGTATGGGCGCGCGCGCACGCTCTTATGCCTATACATCTGCGTGCAGCCACTGTGCCGAAAAGCATGTACAGTACTGCACTGTAATTGCGCTAAGCAGATTAGGGAGTCGCGCTAGCCCACCAGCATGTGTCGAGCTGTGCAGCACATATGATGGATGACTCACATGATTTGTGATCATAATTCCATCCATTTGTTTCTGGGGGCTTCTCCCCCCCTCCCGTTTTCCCCCTTGATGTACTGATGCATTGATACTGTATGTAGCAGCGTCATTTAGCTCAGGTCAACTGGCTAGAATCTACCGAGTTCATTTGCAGGTGTGTGTGATCAGCATTAAAAAACGGCTCTGCCTCACATGGATCCCTCAAGGTTAGGTAGATAGCGGCCCGAAAAGAGAAGCTGAGAGAGCCTAGATATCTTTTTTTTTTTTAGAGATAACGTCTCTCTACATTATTTCTATTGATTTTTCCTCTATCGATACCTCTGACAGTTCGCATCTTCTCATTTGCATGTGTCGCCCCACCCACCCTTGGCTCTCCACAAACTAACGTCAGTTTGGACTGGCAATGGGCCCTTCATCATTTACTAACTGAAAGAGTATTGATGGAGTTGCTGTTTTAAGAGGAATCACTCCACCCCCCACCCCCACCACCCTTGCGTATTGACACAGGAACCTATTACGGAGGCTAATATTTTCAATATTGACACATGCGCCGTTAACGTTGTTTGAATTGGAATTATAACACGCGTTGAATCTCCAGAGAGTATCTGGCAGATATTAAAGCTCTGGTCTCGGATTTGGGAGTTGTGGGTAAAGATGGCAGGAATCGGAGTCCCTTTATACAGGCAACTGACCTGAGGCCAGAGAGTTTGGCTGAAGCAATAAGGCAGAAAATGTAATATGGCGGCATGGACTGTCCCACTGGGCTAAATTCCCCCCTAACAGCGAAGGTTGGTCCCCTGTTTGCGACAAATCTCTCTCTCTCTCTCTCTGGCAGAGCACTCACACACTTCCCCGCACATAAAGTGATAAGCTGTGAGTCCTGTCTGGCTGTGACCCTAACCTCATTGCAGGAGTTTATTGGACAGCTTCACTGAAGGAGTAACCTCATTTTGCCTGGAGGACTACAGAGTCAGCTATTTGTTTGGCTGCTCGCACACTTTTCTCACACCCCTTGTCTCTGTCTCTCTTATCACTCTCAGAAACCCCGCCCCCCACCACACACACACACACACACACACACACACACACACACACACACACATACACACACCCACACACCCACTGTCTGTATTGTGGCCAGCTGTGAACAGAGGGACGCGGTTCAGAGGCTTCAGCCAACATTGTCCACGTTCTGCGGGATTGCAGGCCCAGTGTCCTATACACAGGCACAGCTGCCTCACTGATGGTGTGAATTGGCGGCGCTCGACACTAGGACCAGGTAAAAGCCGGTTGCAGCCATGCCTCAATTATTGTGCGTGAACTGAAACAAATTGGAGATACTGTAACACCCTGTCTCGGAAGGTGGCAGAGAGAACCGGAAAACGTTCTCTTGCAGTTGCCGTGTTATTTTTTGTTTTCGTGTTTTGTTCTCTCGCTGTTTTTTTCCGACCGCCCCCCCCCCCCCCCGCCACATCTCTCATGTTGCCTCCTGACGCGGTGACATTTTATAGTGACAGGAGCTGTCTGTATTTATGTCTCACTACCATGTTTCTTTTCTTCTTTTAACATAACGCCACATCATTAATGGCTGACTGCAATGGTGAACTCCCGGGCCCTCGCTGGTCCACCCGCTCATCCTCCCGTCGCTCCGGCAGCTCACGCGTCTGCCCCCGTGTTCTTGCCGGTGTCGCCTTGCGCGTGGTGAGGAGGAGCGGGCGTGTTCGCTCAGGAGAGCTTGCTCGGTAAGACATGCGTCGAAAAGGCCAAAGCGTTCACTGCACATGCATTATACATTGGCTGTGGGTGACTAGTCATGGGTATATGCATATATATGTCTCTCTCTCTCTCTTTACATTGCTATTTCATAACCTCAATGAAACCACTTTTCATTTATGTGGGAGTTGTTGTGTTTGTTTATTAATGTGGGTATAAAAAAATAAAAAATACATTTTATTTAATTTTTTTTAGGGGGTGTATTTTACAAAACATTATTTGTGTAGTTTTGGCATGGATCGTGCTGTTTGAGATGTTATATTCATATATATATATTTAGTTCAGTCAGATCACTCTTGTCTTATGATACAAATGCAGTTCATTAGGACATATGAAAGTATGCTATTTAACATTTTATCTTTGCGGAATGGCTAGTTCGGGGGGCTTCTACTCATCATACTGGGGTATGGGGTAAGTATGGGTAAGACACAGAATAGGTGGAGCTGGGGAGGTGGCAGGTGTTCTGGAGCGAACTTAGCAAGCAAAATAATAATGGAGGGGGCACTATTTAAAAGAACCTCCTTCATTCAATGAGCCAATGAGGGCAGTGGGCTGACTACCATGGCCTGCCTGAACTAACGCTACACTTATATCTTATATATAAGTGGTGTGAAAACTATACTGTTAGTTTTAGTTCTTATTTTATTCGTGTTATTTTAGTTTTTCATGGGAAACAATGTCACCAAAAAAAAACAAAAAGTGTCCAGTTTCTACAGTACCTCACAACTAGGCACCTATCACCTTCTGTTTAGCACCGACATCACAGAGACACATTCCTCACCCAGCTTGACCAAATGTCAAACAAAGTGGAAGTTTTCAAATGGACCAATCAGCAGCCAGTGGCTCATTCATACATGCGTGGATGTCTCCAAGATGTTTCGTTCAAGGTGTGAGAGGAGCCCTGTATAATAAACTAAAACTTCTTTGGGGGAAAATAATGCAACAGGTGTGTTTCTTAGACATCAGGTAATCATATAGGCCAACAATTGCCAGTAAACAGTAAAATGCCAAAAAATCCATTCAAACAGTTAATACATTCAAAATGTACAAGAAAACCACACTAACACATGGAAGCACAAAGCACTTGAAAGAAAGGGCAGTCTCTGTGTGCATGTTTTTATTAAATAAACTAAAAGTAGATTACATATTGGTCTACCGGTAATAAAGATTTCACTACCCCCTGTGAAAGCCTCTTGCGGCTACCTGCAGTGCCAACACCTACTTTAAGAACCCGTGCAGTAAAGCATAGGGACTCTTGTGGCACCACATTAGTGATTTTATTGTTGCCTGGATTTTGGGTTTGTGGGGGATGGGGTGGGTAAGTGACTTTATAAAGTACCTCTTGAGGCACACAATGGCCTCATACATCTTCTTTGCTTTCCTTTCACCTCTGATTAAATGAGGTTGATGGATTCCACCATCATTAGGGAGACTGAGGGCTGGTGGACGGGTGCTAACTTAAATCTGCTTTATGGGTAAAGCGCATGAAGTGACACCGACAGCTTTACGGCTTCTGCGATATTAATGGAGACTGTTCTGCATAGCAGGCCCTCCAGTCCTTGCCCGGTCAGATGTATAGCAACTAAGGCCCTGTTATAGATCTCTAGCTCGCAAGCCTACTGGTCAGCCCATTGGTGTTCTTTATCTGACTCAGCACTGCTTCAGCTGGCCACAATGAACTTGTAGATACATGTCAGTTTGATGGCTGAGGGAGGTAATACAATAATTATCCAGGCTACATTTGTGGGGAAATAGTTTTACATGGGATAGGCGGGGATGCGTTGTATTTTGTAGATGTTGATACAATAAACTAGAGATTGTAGTTTCAATGCAAATTCAAAACATGTATTAAAGGCGTTACAGACAAGATTGTTGCATTACATGATCCTTGGGAGCTGAGTTTGGGTTGTAAGGGGTGGTACATGAAGGGTGAAGGATGATGCTATCGCTGTTTTTAAACTGAATCATTATTTATGAGTCATGCTTTTCTCAGAAAAGTCTCTGCTTACCCTGGTCAGCCCTAAAAAACGCCAAATACAGATGTTTTGGTCGATTGCCGATACAAAACCCAAGCTTAAATTGACTTCCATTAATCAGTTAGATGCTAAAATGGCATTGGTAATCATATTTCGTTTTCCTTACTGATATAAAGTTGTCGCTAGGGGCTTAAAGTAATTACAAAAAGTTAATTCAATGGTGGCGACAAGGTTCTGGGACTTTAAAGGAAGGTATTATTTCCTGTGTATTTCCTCCGCTCTGCACCTGTAAAGCGACACATGTGAACAAAGACAAACGAGTTGTTATTTCAGCCATATATTCGGCACGCTGTATCAAAAACACCTTCTTATTTGTGATTTCGTTTTTATACCAGTTTTTATAATGGACAGGAATGGGGGGTGGAAGAAGAACCATGACAAATTCCCCACACCTAGAGTGGAGGTCACCTTTCCTGGGGAAAATGGCATTACAGCCGCAGTAAATTCAAGCAGATCGTTCTCAAGTGAGCAGCCCTGGGAAAACAATTTTTAGACTGGCAGAAAAACAAAAACAAAAGTAAACCAATAGGAGACGCAGCGGGACGTCGGGCTCTCGCTTCCCAAAATGAGTTATATCCAAAGTGTAAGCACCCACTGCATACATAGTGGCACACACACACACACACACACACACACACACACACACACACTCCCCACGCCTGTATATCTGCTGTGTTCCCTTGGTCTTTCTCTCTCTCTCTCTCTCTCTCTCTCTCTCTGTGGGTGCGTTAGTTTGTGTGTGTGTGTGTGTCCCTTTGATGTGTATGTGTGAATCATAAGGCTGTCTGTGTGAACCCTCTCTGGCGGGATTTGCCTAGTGTGAAAATCCATTCACCCATCGGTTAACATCTTACTCTCTAATGTCTTGATAGGGTGATGCCACTAAAACACTGCACAGCCCGGGGAGCATGTCATGCGTGGCGGCATGATCTTGAGTTCTATTTTTTTTCGTTCTTTTCGTTCCTATTTTAAGATAATGTAAACTCTGCTCATACATTGGGATTAAAGAAGTTTTACATTATGTATGCTCTATACCAGTGATTCTCAAACGGCGGTACTTGGAGCGCCCACTAGTGGTACACCAGATGACTGGAAACTTCTTCAAAGAATTAAAGAAATTGATGTCCATAGAAATGTTGTTATTGTGGACAATTATTACGACATAACATGGGTTTTATGTAGAATTTATATCATGGAGTAAGAGATAACGTTTTCTTATTTAATGCACGTTTCAAAAAGGGACAGACACTGGTGTAGACAACAAGGTTTTGCAGAGCCACCATAGGCTACAGCAAAGTGAGCAATGAACTTGCACTATTTTATTTTTAGTCTGTTTGCCCCAATGGTAGCATAATACATTGATTGCAAGGCATAGGCTAGCCTATTGTATAACCTAGTAGCGTCTGGGTCTAGGCTACTAAGTAATCAGAAGAATTGTGCCCAACGGTATTTTTATAGTTGAATAGCATAAAAACAAATAACCCTTCATTAAAGACAAACCTTTGCGATCGGCAATTTGCAATCATATACAGTGCTGATGTGTACTTGATGTAGATTTGAGAGTACTGTAATGCAAATTATTGACAGCCAGGGTATGAGGGACCTCCACTCTCCGGTATGTGCATGTGTGTGCGTGTGTGTGTGTGTGTGTGTGTTTGAGAGAGAGAGAGGGGAAGGGAAGGTGGAAGGTGGACTAGTAATCACAGCCTAGCCTAGTGCATGCATTTCGGAGAGGCTATAACGCAAAGCCTAGCCTATTGCACGCAAGATTTAGTCAGAATGCTGCTTTGTAACTTTTTGACCCGACCAGCCCGCACCCGCAATATTTTCTGGTAAGCTTACCCAACCCGCCCGACCCGTGGGTGGACCCGTAACCAGTGGGCATCTCCAACGTTTGACAACAGTCGAATTGTTTAAATGGACACGGGGGCGGGGATAAAAGCCAAGCACAATTTGTTTTAAAGTATTAATTGTAGTGTATTTATGATTCTACGGTGTATTTCCATTGCACTGTCTGTAAAAAAACACGAGACGGAGGCAGAAAAGAAAGGCAGGGAAAAAAGCATCCATCTCGTTGGCAGTGTGCAAACTCTCATTGATTAACATAGGAGCGGATTGAAAGTGGGTCCGCTCCGTGTCAGCTCAGTGTCAGCTCCACTGCATGGGTTCAACGGCCTTTAGATGAGAGTATGGATGTTGGTCAATTAGGCCAATTTGCATGCTATGTCAGGTATGATGTTGAGGGCATGTCTCATGAGGATGTTCTGTTCTGTAAGCCCCTAGCAACAAGAGCTACTGAGCACGTTTCATCTGCTGAATGCATTTATTGAGGAGAATGTGTCGACTGGGCACTGAAATACATGATGTGTGTGTGTGTGTGTGTGTGTGTGAGAGAGAGAGAAGGTAGCAACTTGCGTTACTTTATTTTTCTTCTTACTTTTACATTGGTCAGAGATAGTAGTTTCCTGATGTGTAGTTTTCAATTTTGTATTGTTGTGGGACAATACATTTGTAAATTTAAGCACACATGCAAGAATTAGGTTTTTCTGTGATTTTTCCTGGAGTTGGTGACTTGTTGGTGAAGTGGTACTAAGATGTTTTAGTTTGCTCATAGGTGGTACTTGGTTCAAAAGGTTTGAGAACCACTGCTCTATTCTGTTCTGTCTGCCAGCTTGTCTTTCCCGTGCAGTGATTCGTGCTAATTCATTGTTGTCAAGTGTACATTCTGCTCTTACGTTGAGATAAAAGAAATTTGACATTTCAGTATATGCATTTCAGTATATACCATACTGTTCTGTCTGCCAGCTGTTCTTTTCTGTGTAATTATTAAGGCTAATTCATTGGTTTGCCAATATTGGGAAAAACCATTACAAAGTATCTCATAAGCGTAAGATCATTTGATGTTCGAGACAACACAGATCAGACATAATCGCTTTGTTAGACACTTACAGGGACTATATGAGATGTTTTTAGATTAGATATAGGAACATATTATAATTTATAATTAGATACAGAATCTCCCTAAAGGTCATTTAAATTCCATTTAAAGGAACATTCCGACATTATTTTTTCAGGTGGGTGAGCGTTTGGTCTCATTCTATTATTTAAAACCAAAACAGATTTGTTTCTCTAATGGCTGCAAAATAATCTCTGATGGCCTATTTAAACAGGAATGAGCTTGTAACAAAATGTAATATTTTACACCAGGATTCATAGCCTGACAGAATATTCAATTTTGATTGGCTGGAGGGAACCTATTTATTGTGTAGTTTAATAGGCAACTGAGAGTTACTGTTGTAATTAGAAGCTATGCGTAAAAGATTGTTGAAGATTGAAGATTTATTGTCTATATTTCTATACCGAATATCCATAGTGTTTTTCTTTTTATATGCAAATGTACTGCAGACAATACAGTATGTATTCTGAATGCATTTACAGGATAATACTATGTCTGACTTATTCTACGATAGTCAGCTAAGGCAACACTAGCTTAACTCACAGGCCGAAAAGGCCGAGTTCAGGTTGGGGAAGTTAGGTTCACGTTGTTCCAAAACAATTTTATTCATCCATAACCATAATATGTTTTTTTTATATATTTTATACTTTCTTTTATATTTTCTTTACTTCAGAACACATTTAACATACGATGTACAAATCGTTTTTAGTTTAAAATAGGCAAAATGTATCTATTTTATTGCTTTTGATTAACAGAATTGGCATTCTTATTAAAGAACCATGAGAGGGTGATTTCTGTAACCCCCACAGACAAAACATTCAATTTACAATTAGATCATTTAGAAGATGCTTTTATCCAAAGAGACTTACAATTGCAATGGTGCTATTACATGGAGCAGATAGGGGTTAGGCATCTTGCTCAAGGCTGCTTACAGGCCAATTCTAGGGGTTGAACCCATGACCTTCTGGGTGAGCGTCCAAAATCTAGACTGCTAGACTATCCTGTGTGTGTGTGTGCGTGTGTTTTGTATGCCTGAGTGAAAGAGAGAGAGATGTGTGCGTGGAATCATAACTGTTGTGTGCCACTCTAGAATTGAATTGAAGTCAATATGCTTTCTTGGCATGAAACACACACTGTTATAGGATGGCAAAAGTTTCTATTCAGTCCTCTGCATAAACAACCCATAAATACAACCAGGTCAAATTTGACCCAGAACACAAAATCACTTACTCGTTCAAGCATGAAATTAAGCTTACATGTATGATGATTGCAGGCTACAGTATATGCCATTTGAGCATTTACAACAGTTTCAATATGAAATACGTGCATGGAGCACTTCACTTTCTGTGTTCAATGTGCCACATAAGTCAATTTCAAGTTCATGCTGAGTAATGTTATTTTGATGTTGTTGTTGTTATTGTTGTTCATATTATTATTATTATTATTATTATTATACAAATGGGGGGTGGGGGGCTGATAGCACTGATTCAGGCCCCCTTTTATTCAGCTTTAATTTTAGGACTCTGAGGATGACAGGCATGCACAATAATAGGGATGAAATGGAAATGGTACACTTGAGTGAAAATTTAGAAACCACTGAGCACACACTGGTACTAAGATGAGATCATATTGTTCTCATAGATCTACTTTGATGCTCTCCAATACTAGAAATGTCCCTTATGCTTCTAATTTTCTCTTAAGGATGTTAAAAAAAAGCACGTGGAAATTTGCGTTTCTTTCTTTAGCGATTGAGTAACTTAATTCTAAACACAATTAATTTAATTATAAACAATTATAAATAAATACAGTTATATAGCGATGAGTTGTAGAGCACACAAGAGTAAAAGATAAATGTAAGTTCAAAATTCTCATAAATTATGCAAAACTGATTAAGGGTTATCACTGCTCCCTGCAAACGTTTATTTCTTGTCTCTATTGTATTCTTTATGGTAACACTTCTTACAGTGCCCCGCACTGATTATCATATGCCGGATAAGCCACAATATTAAAGATGCTGCCATTGTAAAAATAACTATGGCAATTAATTAGCATTTTCTAATGCAAAATGAATACATTAATCTAATACAATGTACAACTCCATAAATGGCATTATTTGACATTAGAAAGCATAAATATTAATGATAAAAAATTACGTACAGTAAATCCTTATTAATAATTAACTTGCATTAGTATAACATTATTTTTTGTAAACTTAGACCCACCAGAGTGGGACAGCCCATAGTATTTCCGCTGCTGTAGATTTATAACGATTTCAGAGGGCTGTCACAGCTAAGGGTATTAACAAAATGGAATTTGATGTCTTCAGCTCCACAGACCCCTTGCATTTATATCTGGCTCTAGAACAGAGGCTGTCATTTTGTACAGCATCAGATCTTCGTTTACGATACGCAGCGAGTCATCCACCAGCATCAGAGGGAACAGGAAAAATACAGGCCTCCTGCTAGATGTTATCTCCACTGCATCTGCCCACTATCTATACTCATGCCAACATCAAGGAAGACAAATTTTGTAAAAACATTATATTTCAGATGCTGCCATACGAGAGAACGTTTTGGTCTGTGATTTTTAACCTCCCATCCAGGCGCTGACATTTTCCCCAGCAAGTTTCTCCTCTATCATTGCAGCGGTGTATAACGGCTTTTGTTTTGCACGCAATCAGGTATGCAGTAAATAAACAATTATGGTAACTCTCTCCAAAATAAACTTTCAAAAGGAATACATAAAACCTGCTGTACATGTGTGGAATTTTTCCTTATTTGAAAACATAATGAATGACTTTATGACGCAATCGGAAGGAGGAGAGTAGATTGTCATCATTGGCCCTGGCCTCTTGAAAAAGAAAGGCTTCAAAAACTCAAAAAGTAGGAATTCTACAGAAGAGTAATAAATGTATTCCTTCAAAAGGATACGCGAATGGATTTTTACTATTTGCCGCTAAAGTTACTAGGCTAAAGTTACTAGGCTAAAGTTACGCTACTATTTTGCTTAATTGGTTTGTTAGTAAAAGGCCACTTGATGAAACCAGATTTAGAAAATATTTTTTTGTTTACAACCTCCTTACCATTTCTGCCTACATTTTCACTCCTTTCATATAAATGCACGCAACTTCACAACTACACACTGTAGAAACAGTTTATGGATTGTTTGAAAAAGCGCAAGTCTTCAAAAAGTCTTTAGCTTCCAAAAGTCTTTAGCTTCATATAAACTAAATCTTTAGTTTATAGTGCTAGCTAGAAGTTGTGTATATATATTGTGCATATACAATATGTACTACCATAATTAAAGCCGTTATCTAATGTCAATGAGTTTCTACATGCTTTAGACAGTGCGTGCTTTCTGAAAAGAGCGCACATCTCTGCTCTGCTAGTGAGTTGCCAATTTATTTTAATTTGTTTTTTTTTTATTGTTGCCTACCCTGACATTGACCTCACTGCACGTCACTGGACTTCTTGCAAACTTTCTGTTAGCTTAGCTGTGAGCTATTCAAGGACTTGTTATTTGTGGATTTGACTCTCTCTCCCTCTCTTTACCTGCAGATTTATCAATCAGATATCTCCAGATGCTGGACTGTGCCTTCTGACAGATTGGACCTTGTTTGTTTGACTGCAGAAATGTCAGCCTGCAAACAACCAAATGTCACAGCCAGATTTCTAGACAGCAATCTCACATACTGTATTCCATCTCTCTTTTTCTTTCTCACTTTCTGCCTTTCCCTTTTTTCTCTCTCTCAAACGTGCACGCACACGTGCACACACTAAATTCCAATAGTGGTCTCCTGAGAAAGTGATTGATAAAGCAATTGTTTTTCACTCACTGGAAGGCTGGAAACAAGGTCTCAGTTGTTCCTCCAAATGGATGTTTGGTCTTAAACCAAATATGACAGCGGGCAAAAACTTTGGGCTGGTTGATATTCTGATCAAGAAAGTTTTTGAAAGTGAACGTAACGTGTATGAACGTGCATGAGCGTGTATGCGTATTTGGTGTGTGTCTGTCTGTGTGGCTAGTGAGCGATGAGTGAGTGCAGGTATCAGTTTTGTGTCTTATTCTTCTACTGCTGCAGTATTCTTCTACACTGAAGGTATGTAATCTATCCAAGCCTTTCCTCTGTCCTTCCAACCTCTTCTCTTAATCACTCCTATATGGCACACAAGTCCTTTTAGGTTAGACTGTAACCTCTAGATAAGCTAAACGTAACCTAACTGAGTGAGTTTAGCTTTGCTTTTAACTTTTGAAGGGAAAGTTTGGGCTACTTCATGTCCCTTACTTTCAGCGTGTTGGTTGATCGAGTTACAGAGACTTCACAAA
>JAODLI010075211.1:0-12436 GCA_027575585.1 Percopsis omiscomaycus
CATACATACACAGGCACACGTACACACTAGCTCTAGAGACTAATATAGCTAAAGTATACAAGTGAAATCAGCAGTAGATGTGTTATTAAGTACCATAAGTTAATTTGCAAACATCACATAATTACATCAGCAGTTACAAGATATATTAGGAGTTTTAAGTAGATAGAGTTTTTTTTATTATTATAATATAATAGACAAGAGGAATGAAATGGTTGAGGTGGTGGAGTCTCTGTGAGCATGTATAAAAACATTAACAAAAACTAGTTTTAGCATTATAGATTATTGTGTAGAGCCTACCTGGGAACATGCGGTTATTCTATACTGACCCAGAACAACGCAAATTAAATCATATCCAATGTCTTAAGCAAGCCAACATTTCATTATATTGGATTGTCTTTTATAATGAAAAACAGACTTCTGTGATATTGTTCGGGTCCCTAATGCACAAATTTGAGATAATCGCGCCCATCAAAATAATAGGCTTAAATCTCGTATCCACTTCTGGGCTAGCTTGAGTTCCACTCTGACTGTTTTGCTGGCTTTCTTATGTAGAGGACTCCCAAAGAGCTCACGGATTGATACATCCCAGTTCTTCTCACTTCCTGCAAGAAGTGTCAATCCAATGAAGGCCTTGAGTTCATCTTTGCTTACATTTTTACTCTTTTCCTACCTGCAGCTACTCTTCGTCCCTCCATATTTATGCATGTCAGCACCTCTTCTATTATATTATCAGTGGCCTATCCATTTAATATATTATCCACATCCATATACTGTATGTTGCTGTGTAAAAATAACCTTCAGGATGGTGAGACTGCTGGCATTAGATGTCTAGATCGACAGTAAATGTATACCTGACAGCTGGGGTCATTTTTGACCCCACGTATGGTGGTACTGATACAAAAAATGCAACTACTTAAAAAATATAACAATTAGATACAAATCCAAATGGCCTCATGTCACCTCTCCACCATGGGGGCTCAGGCCTTCAGCTGCTCTGCCCCCAGACTCTGGAACACACTTCCACTAGGTCTACTCATTCAAAACTTCTTCTCACTCAAAACTCACCTCTTCAAGGTTGCCTATGACGTTTGACCCTTTGTTCCGCTGTCACCGGACTGTTTTATTTTATTTTGTATTTAGTTCTCAGATAAAATGTTTATTACTATAGTATGTTTATCAGTTGGCTTTATCTCAGCCAACTCTTTTAAATCTATGTATTTGCAATGTAAGATGTCCTTGAGTGTTTAGAAAGGCGTCCCAAAACATTTTTCCAGTCATTGTTTTCCAGTCTAGGCCTACTAAATAATAACTAATAACTTTTTTCATTTAATAACATAACAAGCAAAATCATGCGTCGGGATGCTTTGAAAACCACTGGTTTCTGTTCTGTATAAAATGTGGACCCTAGACTGATTGAATGAACTTCTGGTCCAAAACTCCGAGACAACTTACCGGAATCGCACCGGCTCCTTTCGACAAGAATGATCGACGGAGTCCCATTGAGCTCTGCCCGGTTATTCTCGGCCTTCAAGCGGCAGATGCTTGGGTAAGTCCTCCCGTCGCTCCCACACACCGCGCCGGACGAGGCGCACGTGCACAAACCCCCAACCTCGCCGCTGCCATTTCCCTCGGCAGCGTGATCGCACACCATCCCTCCGCCACAAACTCCGCCGCTTCTTTTCCCGCAGAGGTCGCCCTCTCCGGACGCACACACAAAGCAGCAGTCGCAGTGGTCCTTCACCTGCCCGTAATAACAGGATCGTGGCGGACCCGGACAGCTGGAAGCATCGCAGAACTGCGGACACGCTGCTTGACTTTTTCTAAGTAGGTGTGCGTGACCCCCAGAGATCACGAGAAGATACACTCCCATAAATTTCCACATGGCCCAACTATTATAAAGCATCGCCAGACGAACTCTTAGTGACGCCTTCTTTGTGAACAAAGTTCATGTTCATTCTGATTATACTTTACACGCATTTTACATCACTAATGTCGAGACATGGTGAGACTATTTCACATAGGCCTATGTCTAAGACATTTCTGTAGGCGCTGCTCTGCTCGTTTCAGTCCGGGTGTGGTCCAGGTAGCCTATAGGTTGAAAATAACTCGAATTATGCTCTGCTGTTCTATAGGCTATTCATTTTAGAAGCAAGAGGCACCTCCCAGCTAGAAGCCTAGATATTGTCACGCACTCAACTAAAAACAGATTGAAAAATCACTTTCTTCTGGATGCATTACAAAACTGGTATTGGGTGCTTTCAGTCTGTGGACTACTTAACTGACACATTGTATCATATGTCCTATCAATCAGATATATCAGAGAAGCTTTATCTTGTGTGAGACCGCTCCAATAGCTATTATCACATACAGTAGGCTATGTCACTTATCACAACATGTCATTCATGATACTGGAGCTCTTAGCTAATGTTTATATCGTCAGAAATAGTGTGATTTTTTTAACGTTTGTTTTGTTTGAATAAACAAAGATTATTATTATTATTATTATACTATACAGAGAATAAAGAGGCAGGCCTGGAAAAACAGTAAACAGATTTTTAATCACTTCACCTTTTGTACATACAAAAAATATAACAATACAGCAGGTGTTCATTACCAAGAACTGTTGTACAACCTCCCCTCACAAAATCTTCACTCCGGTGACATAAAGTATCTGTATTTTGTATCTTGTTAAGATTAACAAAAAGTTATCTGAGGGCCAGTTCTAATACCAGTGCTTTGGTCAATGGAGGTCTAACTTAACATGCATAGCTTTAATATAACACTATACTGAATGTAAAAGGGAAATTATACCTTGTGGTAGTGGACTCCCACCTGAAAGGTCCTGGGTTTGATCCCGAACATGCTCAGATGTCCAGTGGTGTGTCGAGAGGGAGATTTGATTGGCCACCCCAAAATCCTGAAGATGATACGATTATCTCCCTGGTCAGAGGCAGAACTTGTGTTACTTATGTTTGGTTGCTTATACTAATAAATGATAACCTTAGCTAACGTTACTGCTATCTAAAGATCTGTCCGGGGAATGTTGTAGCTAACATTAAATTAGTTGTGTACACGTTCTGCATTGTTTAATGTTACAGCTATAGACTGTTCTAATTTAGCAAGTCTTTATTTGCCGGTTCATCAAAGCAAAGATGGAAGGTCCTCTATGAACAACAGCCAGTATGCTCATACTGTTAGTGTAATTCGATTTTGGCTCTGTTTGATTCTGTAATTCGATTCTGTTCTAACACTCTACCTGGACACACCACGGCAGATGTTTACCACTATACCTGCTTCTAAATAATAGTAGGCTACACACAGTCACTTAAAAGCGTCTGCTAAATGACCTAATTGTAAATGATTTCCTTTAATTTTGAGAAAATGTTGTGCAAACAAAATATTTAGAGATTTTGATTAGTTTTCAGTGAAAGACAACAAATGGAACTGAGTAATGGACTCAAACTTTTGGATCCCACTGTAGCTTTAGAAAAAGCAGAAGTAATTAGACTAGAGTGTGGTCTAGTTCATTCCTGTTAGTTGTTCCTGGGATTAGCTGCCAGCTCCTGTTATCACTGAGAGAACAACCATCTATTGATGAGAGGAGAGCTTGGTAAGTTTCTCATCTAAATAATGCTTGTTGGCAAGGGCAGTACCTCATTTGAACTTGTTTGGCGTTTGATGCTGGTTCCCAAAAGTTTGTATACACTAACACCATCTGACTCATCTGAAAGACCCAATGCAATAGAAGTACTTTGATCATATCCTATAGCTGGTAATACAGCTTGATTTTAAATGCTTTCTAATGCTGACATAATGCTCCAAATCAGATTTTATTCTGTACAAAGATTCACAGAACTGTGTCATTGTGTTGCATGCTGAATATAAAATAGATTTTTTTGGATTGACAACGTCAACTTTTTAGGTAATGTCCATTTTGTTGCAATTTATCACTGATAATGATAATATATTCAAGGGAATGAAGGTTTTGTAATAGTACAAATATGATTTTGGCATAGGAGAATGGAGGCTCAATAGTATTCAAATGATCCTATTTTTACTGTGGTGATTACGAAAGACATGAATTGTACATCTGTATAGTTACTTTCCCATCATTATGCTCAATGATACAGCAATTGTACACAGTTTGAAACCCCACATGTTGTATGGAGAGAGACCGAGCCCTCAGTAGCAGCTGCCAAGAACTCAAGCTCTTAAAAGGAATGTTATTACAGCATGCTGTGCAATCAAATATCATCAATGTTTTTCCTCCTATAAACAATAGCTCATAAACTGAATGTCTTATGATTTATAATTCTGCACAGTCCATGTTCACATGTGTGCATTTAGTCACACTGTCAGCATTGGCACACTAATGTGCTAATTTTTAATGGCGTTTCTCTCTATAGCGTATAGCCACGTTAAAACATCAACAAATCATTATTATTGGATAATCATTATCATTATTATTCTTTAAATATTTCATTTCAAACTCATTGTCTACATTTTGAAAACCCGTATTTGTTGTGTAGAATTAATATCAGTGAATTATGAGTTTGTATGAATAATGACAATAGTCCATTGGTCAGACTGTTACGATTTTAGCACAGTCTAGATAATAATATTAGACCCTAAATGTATCAACCTTTTTAGATGTGCTGAAATAGTGCCTTCATATCAAAATATAATGCTTAGCTAGATGAAGAGTAATATTCCAGCAGTATTAATCTAGGCAGGGGGCTTTGTTATACTGGAATAGCTTCACCAAAACGCACAACCCCTGTTTGAGAGAGTGAAACAAACATGCTTAGTGAAAAAATAATAATACATTCTATTAAATGTATTTTAATATGTGGTATATTCTGTACAATTTCCTTCCACAACCACGACATTTCATTCTTTCAGGGGTTGTGAGTACTGTGATAACTGATGTGGACCTTTTAAATCGCAACTCATGTTATGGTTTCCTCACACTGACTGAGGAAGGGCAGAAATGAGATACAACAAAGGCATTCTGTAATGGAATTCAATTTCCTGGCTATTTTGTTATGATTATAATTACTGTATGTCCACACGGCAAATGGATTGCGTTTAACAAAGTGCAGTTTAGAACCCTTACATCAGAGGCAGAAGAAATGACCTGACATTTCCATAATGGCCGACTGTAACTGAGCAAGTCGTTTTTTAACTTTATAGTGCCTGCCACTGCGGCTGCTCGTTCAGCATACAAATCCATTATTTCCCCCGAAATACTCATAATTCATAAGCTCATTACAGAGGGTGTGAAATAAAGAGGCTGTGCGTGTTCCACTGTGCAATTTCCTGATCAGGAGCAGCCTAGTTTTGAAAGTCAGGAACAGTCTCTCTCTCTCTCTCTCTCTCTCTCTCTCTCTCTCTCTCTCTGCAACTTACACACTATTGCAGTGACATTGAAAAATCTGTGCGTGTCCTTGTTAATCAAAGTTCAGATCACATCATGGCGTGTTCAGGGGGTCCACGTATGCACCATTTAGCCATGAGCGGTTGCACTGGTGGTATGAGCTGTGCCTTTGTGTAGCTGAGTAACACTGGAGCATGCCAGATCATGATCCATGTGCTGTGCTGGTCGTGGGTCTTGAGAATGGAATGGATGGGAAAATACTCTCTCTGCCTGTAGGAGGCAGAAGTAGTCCATTTTTCATGCCCCATAGTCCTGTTTTTTCTGATTTAGGCCACATGGTGAAGTGAGGAAAATGCCTTTAAGCTCCACTGCCCGTGTCTCTGTACACACACACACATACGCTCCCAAGGTCAGCCGACATACCGTATCTCTCCTCCCGTTCTACTGATGACCGCTGGACTAATTGGATGCGGCCTGCCTTCGTGACACTAAAAATGAAACTCGAACATGATGACAGCCCCTCTGGACTATCTTACACGCAGCTTTTTAAAAGCCCATATGGCAATTGTCAAAGACGGGGGCTATTTGAGGGTAACGTTCATATCCTATTTCATTAGCCTTGTCTATTGTTGTAGATGAATTGTAAAGTGGCGGCAAAGTGTATATAGCCTATCTCAGAGTCCTCTGGTGGTAGCTGACAGATCAACACCAAAGCAAATAAGCTTAGTCATGGATCTTGAGTTTAGTCTCTCCCTCTCTGTTGTGTGCGCTGATTGATGCTGCATAATTTATTAAGAAGATTTGACTCGTCTGAAATTGAGGGCAGAACTTTCACAAAATGAGCACTTCTAATATCATGAAATTCAACTTCAAAACCACAGTAACATGCAGTAGGGCAACTTTTAGGATGCTCTTGGAAAACGCATTAGTTATTAAAGCTAATATTTGCCACATGGCTTATGCACCTATTTAGACTGTTTAGAGAATTATTATATTATAATGATATATTATATTAAAAATGTTCTTTGTGCTGGTCGACACCAGCAACACTGAATGTGAAACTAAATTCCCTATGGGTTAATGAAGTTTGTTTCGACATAAAATTACCAAGCCATAAAGTTAAAAACTATTATTCTGAGAAAAAAACTTTTAATATTTTTTGTTTGGAATTGAATCTGCTTGATTCAGGGGATTCATAAAAATGTTAGATTTTTATATTGTATAGTTAAACTATACAAACTAGTCATAATTTATGAAATGTTTTTCCTACCAAAGGGAAAAAGGTGAGGGCAGTTTATTTTTGCCAACATGACGCTGGGGCATGTTTGAAATACTGCTCTGAAAACCCCAGACTTGCCTTTGGAAATTTACAGAATATACAAGAAGTCTGGTGCAATACAAAGAGAATTTATGCCTGGAATTATTTTGTTCAGACACGTCTGAGTGAATATGAGTAATGTTTTGGTGCGTATTTCATCTCACTTTGTTTTACAGTATGTAAAAGGCATTCGGAACTGTTGACTTTGGGGGCCATTTCCTACAGTTCAACGATTATTATTTGGGGTTTAAATTAATCCTTGCGACACCACAACAGCTTTAAAAGGACAAGTTTATAAATGCTCAGGTTGTTGTAGGTGAAAGTTCTTTCAAGTGCCTCTCATTAGATGGCACCTTCAGATTTCAGCAATTAAAACATTTAATACGTTTTTAGTATATTTGTGTTATAATGGCTCTTGAATTTTTTTTATTTGTGCTGCTATACACTTTTTTGCATGCTATGCTTGGTATAATCTTTCCTAAGTCTGTCTTTACAATGTCAAAGTGTCAGGCCAGGAGGTTATAGGGACAGTATTGCTTAGTGACTGTAACAGGCGGGAGTGGCGAGTGCAGGCGCGACCCGGAGAGAGACAAAACAGCCGAGTAGTGGCGTTTTCATGAGCCGTGCTCGTGCTTTTCATGTTTCCAAAACCAAATACAAAGTGCCCTTTGGCGAAACGCAGGATACCTCACACAGCGTTACGGGACGAACGAAACAATGACCGACAGCGCCTAGTGCTGCCGGTGAAACTTAAATAGTCCCAACAGAAAATTAGCAATAAGCAGCACCTGCGGGTGAGTTATCCCCACCCGCAGGTGCGCAGCCAAGAGGGACGGCACGACGCGTGCGCGGAGACCAGTGCCCGCGGATTGTGACAGTGACACTTTAGCACTAGCAGTCTTAACACTGCTGTCACAGGGGCTGGAATCCATTCCTAGTAAAATGGCCTCCCTACTTAATACGCAACCCTAATACCTTACGATCATGTATTAATTATATGTAAATATAGGCTGCATATGTAGAACAGCTGCAAAAGTTTATAGAAAAAGCTGTTGTGCTCCATAATAGGTTCGGTAATTTTATGAATCAGTATTTTCATGGCTCTCCTTTGACCCTCCTTGCACTTACATTACAAACTAACTACCATCTGCTAACTACCATCTGTCATTAAGTCTGTCTGTGGAATTAAGTTTGCCAAGTGTTTGCAACTAGTACACCTAGCTGCACTTTGACCTCCTACCCTGGACAGATCCATCTGGTGGGTTGCGAAGAGCAGCGCTAGGCACGATGCAATCAGTGAAACAATAGGCTCATTTAAAATCACTAGTTTACAGGCAGCGCTGCAAGGCAGATGGATCCTCCTGTGGGTGTCATAAGCATCCAAGAGACCTGTGAACACTTCTTAAACCAGAGCATAACAAGCTGTGAGGGGCTCCGCTGAGGCATTGCTCTGGATGCGCAGTCATGAATATTTCATATTTCATACCTTCACTTTTTTTTACCGGCCTCCGTCGGAAATGCTTGCTGGTTACCTTTCTGTGCCACATGCAAAGTGTGGATTCACAACAGGGAGGCGTTTGAAAGTTTGTTTGTATTGTGACATCATAGGAAAAATCCAGCCTGTATAAAAGGTAATATACTATATGTATAGCAGTGCTGCTGGGTTATAGCATAGACAGGGCAATTGTGCAAGTTGGAACGCTGTATGTTAGCAATAAAAATACTAATATTAGTGGCTCTGCCTGCTACAGTTCTGTCTTTTGTGTTCCTCAACATGCCTTTAAGATGAGACAGAAGAGAGAAGGCCCACATGCTGGGCGCGGTGGGACACAATGTTTCCAAGACAAACCCTAGGTCTCAATGTGCTTCAAAACGACAAAGTAAGGCCAGAATATCAAAGCTAAAAAATAATAAGACTCGCCTATGCTGCTTCTACAGTCAGCACTGTTTAAAAGCCATTTGCAGTTACACAGAAAGCTATAGAAGCTCTCATTATATTGATAATTCGGGATATTGAGGCTGCCTCAGATGTTAGTCCAGCCATTAGGACACCCATTGCCGTTTGGCTGGACCTCAAGAAGTAACAACTGGGACACAAGCTTCCTAGATATAATGTAATCGCTGGATCAGGATTTGGCGAACAATGCTTCCGTCTGTCCAGCAACAGTGTCTTTTTTAATGTCCCGCTCATTAGTTTGGACAGTGATATTGCAGGAGGCTGCAGTCTAATCACTAGTGAATGTGTGAGAGCAACAGATTGTGATGGATGGATGGCGTGTGTGTTGAGGTGTGGGTGGAGGAGGCGGCGATGGTTCAGACGTGGCTCCAACAGATGGTCGGTGATTTAGAGACACAGCCTCGCTCCGGATAGGTTAATTAGCCTAATCTGGGAAAAATGTGTTGGATTTGGCACCTTTGTCTGCAACCGGTTGATATTGCCGTCATGCGAACACTTCCTTAATGTTCCCCCGGACACCCAGGAACCTGCAGTTGTGTGAGGCTTTTCTCTATTTAAATGATAGCTAGACCGTCTTGGTTGCACACAGGTTGGAGCAGTTATGTCTGCAGCTGCCTCTGTCTGTCTGTGATTGTTATATTACATTTTATTACATTATATTACCTCATCCCTACACATATTGCAAAACAGCTGATTTCCGACTGAACTAATGCGACATCTCTCAACTAATATTTCTATTTTAGATGAGGTAATGTGGCTCATGGGAAATGTAGTCTTTACAAAACTGCTCTTTTTGATAAACTCTTGACTTTATAGCATCCTTACAAGACCAAACATTAATCCTTTAGCATGAAATAATCCCAAAATGTTTAACCCAGAATGAATATATTGTATCTCTTAAAGGGTTGAGAGTGTATCAGGGAAAATGTTTTCTGCTTTATAACACCTATGGGGATTTCAAGAGGTTGCTTGAATTAACATGAACCCTGTTTATATGGCTAGACAGAAAATGGTGAAAAGGGCCTTGTGTGGGTGTGGTGTGGAAACAGGTGAGGGCGATTTACTAATCACCTGTCTCCAGGAAGAGGAGTGCGGGAGCAGACCTGGGGGGGAGACACGACTGCGGAAGGGACACGCTGAACCCTTCTGTGAGACCTGGGACACTCCTGCCTGTGAACTGTTTATACTCACTTGTTGAATAAAACATGTCCGACTCGGCCGGCGTTATATGCAGCGGCTGGTGTTTGTGGTTATTTGCTACAAGCATTTATTTTATTTTTTTAGTGAAGAAGGTATTACGTTTCAAACCTTACCTTGACATGTAACCCTCATGAATGGGTTCGAATCCACCCAGGGCTATTTCTTATGTAGGTCCCTTTGATTTTTGACCTTTTCAGTATGGCGGCCCACAAAAGCGTTGGTCTTAGTCTGCTTTTGTGGGCCTCCACATCAGCCTTTCTACAATAAAAAGGTAAATAGACTTTCTCCTCTCATTTAAACTCATTAGTCAAAGGTTGTTCAAGTGAGCTAGTAACATTATTAAAGCCGGATCATTCTGCTAGTGCTAAAAGGTGAACAGATTTAAAACACATCTGCCAGAAAACAAAGGGGATTTCATTAAGATTTACTTAATTCCTAATACCTGCTGGCAACTACCGTTCCTAATTTGCATATAAATACATTTTGTTGGTGCACTGTGAGGAGGATTTATAGTGTGTAGTTCCATGTGTAGACACAGTCGGACTCTATTACTATGTTGGTCTCATGAAAGATCAAAGTCTATTATTAAGACCTCAATGCCCAGAACAGACAGTATGAATAAGATATTAAGTAACATGGTTTGATGATAATATAAGGTTTCAAATGAGGTTTCAAACAATGCCCTCCTTATTTTAAAGGACATCACTTTGTAGGTAACCGGTTTGTGGAGTTGTGAATAATGCAGGACACTGAAAATGACAGCAGCCTTCTCAAGAAATAACATCCTCATCGTCTAGTGCCAGATATGCACTCTCAAATCTACATGGACTGTTTCCATGCTACCATGAGCTATTCTGTTTCTTGTAAACCTATAAAAGGCAGTGATAGAATGTAAAAAAAATACAATAGAAAATGTGTTGTGTATAAGTCCTCTATCTATCTTAATACGATGAATATATTATGTAGCAGGCATGAGAAAGCCATCAGACAGTTTGAGCTGCATCATGACTCTTTTGAGTGCTGTCAAGATAAGGAGCCAAAACTTGCTCACAGTTTGGCTTGTTGTGCTGATGTGTATGGTTAAGTTAGCATTCAAAGCATGCAGTTTCACATGTACATGTACATGTTTTAACCTTAAGGCCCATCTGAGAATCTTCAGGAAAAGCTCATTTGAGGTTTGCAATTACATCAGCTGATTTAACTTAAATAAAAATAAACTTAATAAACTTTCATCTTATTTTACAATTGACTTCCTTATGAGAGCTCTACAGAGCTACATCTAGAATGTCATTTTTAGAGGTAATTTCTTATTATGGAGAAATAGTACAGTAAAAAAGTTATGTAGAGATCATAACATCCTTGTGCAATGAGTCGTGGAATAGTTAGGTCATAGTTAGGTCCTAGTTGCCCTCTGTTTGAAAGGAGATGTAAATGTAAAGATATATCCAAACTTCTTGTATAATACCTAATTCTGCAACAAACCATGCTGATCCTGAATAAAGTTGTTCATTGCCATGTGAACTCTAAATTGCTTTAAATGTATCCTGAGGCATACCGCACTCCTTTCAAAGAAATAAAGGGAACTTGAAAAACACCCCAATTCGTTATTGGACATAACTACTTTTTACCAGTCTTGCCTGGACTGAAATTGAGTGCTATATTATGCATCTTGCAGCTATCTGCATATTTTACAGTACTTTGGAAGTAAACAAAAGCAATGAGTTTCAATATGTTAGGGAGGTGCAAGGAACACATACAGTCAAACATTTGGTATCAAAACAAATCGGTGACAACATCACATCATTTTAGCAAGTTTGCAAATGTTCATCTCAAGTTAATAATATTTACATATACTATCTTTTTTCTGTCCCCATCGTATATGAGGAAATATCTTCAATATGTTTTTAATATTGGCGTGGGCTTGAGCCCGCAGGCGGCCGGACCGGGGACATACTGCGACGGCGAGGACCCACAGGCGGGCGAGGAAGCAGACAGAGCCCCTAAGGCGGCTGGTGGTGCCGACGAGGACCCTATGGTGGCCAGACTACGGTCAGACAGTGACAGTGCATTCCCTCTGGTGACGGTGCAGTCCCTCTGGTGACGGTGCATTCCCTCTGGTGACGGTGTAGTCCCTATGGTGACGGTGCAGTCCCTCTGGTGACGGTGCATTCCCTCTGGTGACGGTGCAGTCCCTCTGGTGATAGTGGAGTCCCTCTGGTGACGGTGCATTCCCTCTGGTGACGGTGCAGTCCCTCTGGTGACGCTGCATTCCCTCTGGTGACGGTGCATTCCCTCTGGTGACGGTGCATTCCCTCTGGTGACGGTGTAGTCCCTCTGGTGACAGTGTAGTCCCTCTGGTGACGGTGCAGTCCCTCTGGTGACGGTGCAGTCCCTCTGGTGACGGTGCAGTCCCTCTGGTGACGGTGCATTCCCTCTGGTGACGGTGTAGTCCCTCTGGTGACGGTGCAGTCCCTCTGGTGACGGTGCATTCCCTCTGGTGACGGTGTAGTCCCTCTGGTGACGGTGCAGTCCCTCTGGTGACGGTGCATTCCCTCTGGTGACGGTGTAGTCCCTCTGGTGACGG
>JAODLI010075212.1:0-12436 GCA_027575585.1 Percopsis omiscomaycus
CCCGCAGTCGTAGGGAGGCGACCCTCTCGTCCACCGGGGTAAACTCCAACATTGCGGCGCCTAACCGGGGGCTTGTGTAAGTTAAATATTTATTATGGTTAAAATAAAAATAACTCTTCGGTGACACACTTCTGTCTGTTTTTTTAGCTCAGAGAACAGAGAAGCCAGTTGCTCTCACCTCAACACTGTGCTCCGATTTCTTCTCGCGGTCCAACGCAGTCTGGGTGTTTATTACACCTAAACAAACACAGCTTGGTTAGTGTTGGTTTAACTGTGTGTGTGTGTCAGTCTTTAAAGTAAGAGTGCGGATCACACCTAAACAAACACACACAGTTCTATCGTTGTTGTCAGTACATTGTTTTTCTTGTTGATGTGTGTGTGTGCATGTGTGTGTCTGTGCGTGTGTGTGATTTGTGATCGGCCTGTATTTTTCCACTTTGTAGCTGTTTGCATCTCTCAGTGATTTTGCACTTGGTTTCGTCCTTGTTGTGTGTGTGTATGTTTTAGCTGTGTGTGTGCATGTGCCTACGTGTGTGTGTGTGCATGTGTGTTGGGTGTAAGTGTGTGTGTGTGTGTGTGTGTGTGTGTGTGTGTGTTCCCCACATGGTCACAGCACCTGTCACCAGCCCCAATTTCCTCCTTCGCACAAAATGGCCGCTGTTATTCTGTTTGCTTTCCCATTTACAACCTGTTCTTTAGAACCCCCCCTCCCCATTAGGAGAATGCTCACCTACGACCTATTGCTTAGGAAAATTGCTCTGGAGAAGTTCACACTAACTACCCAGAAAACTAGACTTGTGCTTTCAAGCCCAGAGAATACCGGTTTAATTGTAAATTTATCTTATGAAGAGCGTCCTATTTAATCAAATCAACCTGGCATTACCTTCCCCTGTTGTGATTCCCAGGGTTCTGATCATTAGCAGGCCTATTTTTATTTAAATAAACCTCTGTGTAGGTGTGTGTTTTCAGATTTAAGTGGGCATTTTTATGTGTCCTGTGCTTGTAGGCTCTTATTTTTTTGTGTAGGTCTACAGGAGTGGTATAGGAGTGACCACTGTGGGCCGCAAGATGATTTTGGAGTGTTGTGAAGTGTTTAAAAAATACATAAATGTATCATTTTCCATTTTCATCTCATAGATTTATAGAAATAAATGGTTTGACAGTGTTCATGGTAGTGGAAATATTTATATATTACTGTATGTGCTGTGTTATGTTATTAAATATGTAGTGGTCCGAGTTTGCATACTACGAAAAACTAAGAACCACTACTTTTTGGAGGGTCGTTGCTCAAAAGTATGAAAACCACTGGATTTATGCTTGGCTATCCCTGTCTGCAACTACCAGCGTGTGTGTGTCTGTGTGTGTGTGTGTGTGTGTGTGCATGTGTGTGTGTTCTGTAACCTATAAAATACCCACTCAACCGGTTTACATGACACATTTGCTCTTTTTACAGTGTTGCAATATCAGTCTAATCACAGATCAGACAGATTACTGTTTTATTTGGGGTGAGAGGTCATGTTGACACCTGAACATTTGAGGACAGAAAGCAGGGGCCTCATTTATAAAACTCCATGTACATAGTCACAAATAACCTTACGTACAGAGAATATAGGGAAGTGCATACGCCAATCAGCTACCGATTACGTCATCTTTAGCTGACTGCGATCACAGGGGAGACTGCGGTCATCCAGTGAGGAGGGCTCCGTGTGCTGTGTCTCAAAATTTAAAATCTTGATGGTCATGTCCTATAAACGTCACAGTTTCTGTAATAGGCTACATTGCATTATTGTTCATAATATGTGATCAATCAACCTGCCAGAAAAAAAAAAATCTTAAAAAAATAAATAAAATGGGATCTGTGCAGCATTGCATTATTAATCATTGATTATCTTACATGGACCTTATTGCTCAACCTTGTGCTACGGTACCCTGTAAAGACCCTAGAAACAATAAACAAAACCTGTATAGAATACTATTTTAGCAGAAATATTATAAAAAAATCATTGTTATTATTAAATATAGCCAGCCATATCAATGTAATAGGTCTAACTGTTTATAATATTTTCATTCATTGCCATTGGTGTTGCAGTTTCCCGTTTGTCATTTCTGCCTCATAATCTACGTATGAATGGGTCAGAGTTTCCGTAGAGATAAAGAAACTTTACGGCAAGTTTATTTTTTTTATAAATCAGAGACTTTGCGCAGAAAGTGCTGTATAGAGTCTTTTCTACGTACGCAGCATTTATGAACGAGGCCCCAGGTCTGTCATTAGACTTATCAAGTAGGAATCATCAGTGATTGGTTGGTTAAGAAGTATCAATGTTAAAGAGAGTTTAGGTTACTGTGTGTGTGTGTTTCTGTGCGTGTTTGAGAATGGTATGTGGGTGTAAGGGGTTTAGGTTTGAGAGCATAATTCCTGGTGAGTATTGGACAAGGTCAGAGTTCAAGGTTTTAGAGGGGAGTTGGGGGGGCCTGAAGGCAGGGAAATAAGCAGGGTGCCATAAAGATCTGACCCAGGGCATTTTGGTGATATATTATTATATCTGAAAATCACTAGTGACTGGTTGACCTAACAAGAAATTTTAATGTCAAAGAGAGTTTAGGTCATTGTGTGTGTGTATGTGCGTGTGTACGATTGTGACAGGTGGTGGTTAACCGGTTCAACTGTTGACAAATGTACTGATTGTAAGTCGCTTTGGATAAAAGCGTCTGCTATGGTACCCTGTAAAAACCCTAGAAACAATAAACAAAAGCTGTATAGAGTACTATTTCAGCAGAAATACATGAATGGGGGCCTTAGTACTACAAGAAGTACATAGATGGTCTGTAATTGTAGTAAAGTGTGTAAGTTGTGGTGTTTAGACCTGAGGGGGTTGGGTGAGGGACAGTATTTACAGTCTTTTTACAGCACAACAAACCCTGTTGGGAGTCAACTATTAAAGCAGGTGGGTCCATTAGAAAGTGTGTTTTTGTCATTAACCCAAACATGGGCAATATGAAGGTTTGTCTTTTCGTTGTCATCTGTTTGTGCTCCACTATGCTGGGCTGAAAACAAGAGATAACTAGACCAGGGGTGCTGGAACCAGGGGGGCAGGGGGGCCATTTGCCTCCCCACTTTTGGCTCATAGAATATCTGTTAATCAACACTGTCCTTCCATGTTGTACCAAAACCGAAAGTAGTTAACCACTGTAGCGGTTACAGTGCTAGCTCCCTGCTCGCTTAATGCAGTCTCCTTGAATTGTGCAGGTACATTTCTATGTGTATGGGGGGTGGTCAACTGCCTTTTTTTGATTCATATAAGCTCTGGAGGACAATAAACAGAAGCACTTTCTCAGTCGTAAGCGAGGGAACCCATAGCCAACCCAATCCATATGATTTGGTTATGATGTCACTCAGTACCGTCAACGAATTCTATTTCTAGATCGCAAGGTACGTAATGCGATGTTTACTGAGAAGGGTGAAGCTAACACTGACAGTCCATGTCATGGTTTAGGCTATCTGCTTGACCCTCTGTAGTAGCGCTCTGTAGTAGGCTAGGCTAGGCTATGTCCTCAAAACAAGCACCAATGTCATTTCGTATATCATTTCTAAAAACAGCTAGCGATTGCACAGTAAAAGTAAACAGTAAAAGGTAGGTAGCCTAATGTTATGTCTCTCAGTTTACAGTTAATTGTTACCTACCCTGTCTGTCATATTCTGAATGAGAACAAGCAAACACCATTCTTATTAAAGCACAAGTGCAAGTTCTGCCTTTGAAGCCTTTTACCTTGTCCTTGATCAGTATGATTAGAAAATGTAATTAATTTAAATCTAGTTTGATTTGGTTATGAGAAAACACGAGCAAATGAACGAGCAATTAGGCCTAGGCACTTGATTGTAAAGGACAATTTCTTTAATTCTATCTAAAGTAGGCGACCCTAGATGCAGAAAATATGTTGCTGTCCTGCTGTGGCTTTGAAAGCTCCAGCTTTTTGTACAGTTATGATTACATGAAATTAGAAGGTTGCAATGTAGCATGTATGATATCAACTTTACTGCATTTAGACTTTCCTTTTCTGTCTCAAACTGCAGAAAATGCTGCATTTAGCTGCCAGATTATGATATTTTTCCCCGTGGGAGGATGCCCCCGGGATAGGGGGGACCACATGTCCGGTTTTATCCTATGTTCTTGCCCCCCCCCACTTTGAAACATGTTCCGGCGCCACTAAACTAGGCCCGTGCTTGTCTGTTTTCTAGCAGCGTCGCTCCAAACTGCCAGACAAGAACCATGTGTCTCACATACTGGCCTTTTAATCTGAATATATGATATGATTTATGTGGGTGATTTAAGTGTTGAAAATTTCCTCTTACATATATTACATCCTATATTTATATCACTGAAAAAATAGGCTGGTGTTCAAAAAAAGAACATGATAAGTAAGTAATTTCAAATAAACTTTTTTGACATTTCAGACAGGCAAGCACTGGAGCATTGTCATACAACAATATTTCAGAAATACTTTATCAGAGCATGACAGATTAATCCTCTTGTATTATCGACTGTATGGTTTGGTTTCACATCATATGATCTTGTTTATTTTTTCAAGGGAA
This sequence comes from Percopsis omiscomaycus, assembly GCA_027575585.1. NCBI lineage: Eukaryota > Metazoa > Chordata > Actinopteri > Percopsiformes > Percopsidae > Percopsis > Percopsis omiscomaycus. Next base: position 4,592 of record JAODLI010075212.1, read on the forward strand.
TGCTGAGATGCTATCTCTCCAAACTTCTGAAAGAAGCTGTAGGTTACCTGCATGGACCGTGAGTCACCTCAGTCCTGTTTAGACATGAAGAATAACTCTAGAACCAGTCACCTTACACAAGAAGACTTTATAATAGGTAAGATAAGTGGGGAGACCACCTCAGCCAGTGAATAATCTGATGAATTAGATTTGATCAGGTATAATTTTAAATGTTTTAACATCTATTCATTGATTTATTAATCTCGCACAAGCCAGCTGTACACAAGACAAGTTTTACCAATGAATTGTGTGCCATCTATATTCAAAACAGTAACAATCTATTGTCATTTCAGCGTTCTCAATATATCACTGCAATACCAGCACAGCAGGGACCCATAACTAAAGCTTTCATAAAATGTGTAAACTGCAAATGCACCTCTTAATAACATCACAAAATATAGAGCTACCTTTGAGTATGAGTATATATTCCCTTTAACATAACAAGCTGGATCTTGAATCTGAAATTGTTTCAACACAGAATATGCTGCCTGTAATTGTTAGACAGTCTCTTGAATTCTGTCTGAGTAATCCATGGTCTGTTGGCCATGGGGTGTGGACAAACACAAGAGCTCTCTGGAGATTTGAGGATTACAACTGGGCCTGTGCTAGCTTGTAGCAGGAGGGTTAACGCTATGCTAATTTTCCTGAACATAAAAGTCCTCCAGGTAACAACTTTGAACTGCAACTGTTAAAAGACCATTCCTCGCGTTTTTTAAATGGTTTCAGGCATGTTAGTTCTCTCTCAACAACTCTGCAGCCTTTCAGAGCTTGGTTCAGTCAGTGACTTCTAGTAAGAAATTATGGTACAATATGAAATTTGAGTTTAAATTCTGCCCTCACAATGGCACACCCTGTCTAATGTGCTCAGGCTTGTCATGCCAATTTTATACATATAAACCAACAAAAACACCCCTCTTGTGGGAAATAACAGACACTCTGTATGAAAAGTGGGATTTTTTTTTACAGTTAGCGGCACTGTAAATTGCTGTGGAAGTTCAGGTTAACCACATTAGTAATATTTAACTAATTTTGTGCACAGTAGTTTTAATAGCACGCCGTGTTTTTTTTATATTCTGTGGCTACACAACATGGCTTGTTTCATCTTGACTCACACACTTCTTATTTCGACTTCAGTAATAAACTATTAGCTTGTTGAACACCCTGTTGACCTTAGCTTTGGTATTTTAGCTCTGTTCAAGTTTTATTGATTATGATTACTGTCCTTTCTGTAAATATTACTTTGTCGAGGTGTTTTGCCGACTTAACTGCAGCATGTGATATGTTCTAGTATACATCTGCACTGCATTGTAAAAGTTTAAAGTACATTGAAAAGTGAGTTTGTGCTTAGTGACTTGCACTTTAATTAGCTTTTTAAATAAGTAGGCATCTAATCATCCTCAAGTAGTTTTATATATTCTTTGACCAAAATCAAATCAGATTAGGTTCAGATTATCTTTGACATATCCATTATCATTACTCCTAAACTTATATTGATGTATTGAGCTATGGCAATTTAAAATCTGTAATTCTACATAAATAGATCTCAATGAATGAGTGTTCAACAATCTATCTCAGGGTTGTGGTCAATACTTTATTTGGTCAACTAAGTTCACACCAGAATTATGCTAGCCTATTTGCTAGCCTATTTGTTACATTGTACTTAGTCTAGTTGGTTTCAGATTTCAATCATTTAATGCACAGCAGTATGTAAATGAAGTGATGGGGTGCAGGATTAAGGTGGTTGACTCCCAGCCAATAGGGCCTGGGTTTGATTCCCGACATGCCAGACCCACCTATAAGTATCCTTTAGCAAGCTGCTTAACACTTGTGCTCATTGTACTAAAGTTGCTTTGGATAAAAGTCTACCAAATGACCTAATTGTACAAATGGACTTCTGTATATTGATCGGAAGTTTGTCATGCATCCAGCCTGCCTACAGAAAAATTATCAAATAAATTGTGTCACTATTTAATTCCAGATTTCGGTGGATTTCGGTTTTCAGATGGAGTAGCCCACAAAAGCTTTCTATACAGAATAACCTACCTGTCTTGGAGTCAATTTCAAAATATGTCCGCTGTGAATCCAGCATGTGGAAGGTGATCTTCCCCTCTGAAGTGGCGTCTGCATCTGTAGCGAACACCTGGGTGACGGACGTGGCCTTGGAGATGTTCTCCTGGATCGAGGCAAAGTAGATGGGTTGGGAAAGTTCTGGAGCATTATCGTTGATGTCCAGAACCTCTAAGAAGACATGGGTCCAAGACAGAAGGGGTTCGGTTCCCAGGTCTGTGGCATAGACAGTCAGCCAGTAGTGGGCGATGGTCTCGCGGTCCAATTCCACTGTTGTACGAATCACCCCTGACAACAGACAGCATCACATTTTACCATACAAAGGATTTGGTACTAAACAAGAATACATAAATATTTGATTTAACATAATCACCTTCAACCTTCCCCACCACAAACTATATTGAAAGAATTTGATATTTATGAAAAAGAGTGGATATTAATGTGAACTGTATTCATTTGATTTGTTTGTTCAAAGTCTCAGTTATTGCCCCAGAGTTCAGATTGAAACAGGTCAACAAGTTATTCTGACAAAAAAGGTTATAACTCTCTGCTGAGGTGATAGAATTGACCAATTATCCCCAAGTTTCTGCTGTAGAATACCGGTTAAATAAGTCACCGGAGAGCAGTAAGGAAGGATATAACCTTCGCCAGATAGGTATAGTGTCTTTCAAAGATGACATTTGTAATCCTAGGGGAGACATTTTCCAAAAGGATGATATGATAACAGCAGAGGCAGGAAAATATATATATTTTGCTTTGCTTATTACTGTATGACAGAGGGTATTTGCTTGATTTTATCTGTGCCCTAAGTGCAGCGGGAGGCTAATGGAATGTGTGATATGTTCAGTCTCATGTTACACGCTTTACGTTTCACAAGATATGCCCGAAAAATAGACAGAAGCATGTTAATCATTGTTGTGCAACCAGAAAGTACAAGTTTAATTCAATGTTTAGAGTGAAAATCCTACATACAGTAAACATTTGATTTGGCTGGTAAGTTTAATTTTACTAGACACTAATGCACATAAATTGTTTTGAATAAATTACTGTAAGGTTTTAACACTGGATTTGTCCTGGTGCGTCATTTAGTTGAAGCAATCACTTAGACTACATTTATTGCAACACTTCCAATGGAATGACTACAATACTGGGTGGATCATATATCACATTTATGACTGAATGAGAAAGTTACAAAAATATCATAATCATAACCTTTATTACCTGTTTCTTCATCAATAGTGAAAAGCCCTAGACCGGTTCCATCGTGGATATGGTACCGTACCACTCCATCTCTGCCCAGGTCCTGGTCTAATGCCGTGAGCTTCACCACAGAAGTTCCTATAGCTGCATCCTCCATCATGCCAGCCTTGTACACAAACTCAGAGAACACTGGCCGATGGAGGTTCTCGTTAACATCCAGAACTTCTATCCCAACAAAGCAAGAGGAGGAGAGAGACCGAGGAGATCCGTGGTCAACTGCCCGAACTGTGAGGTTGTAGGAGGGCCGCCTCTCGAAGTCTAGCTCCTTCTCCAGAGTCAAGGAGCCCGTGGAGGAGTTCAGGTTAAAGATCCCACCTTCAGTGTTCTTTAGGTTGTAGGTAACCAGACCACCGCTGCCAAGATCCATGTCGATGCTCTCCACCCACAACAGCACAGTCCCAACAGGAACATCTTCAGGGATTTTTATTTTGAAGACTTTAGGAATGAATTTGGGTGGATTGTCATTGATATCTTGTAAGACCACCACCAGGTCAGCAGTGGAAAACAGAGGTCCAACTCTGGCCTGGTCTCTTGCTATGATGCAGAGATCATGTCTGGGCGTGGCTTCTCTATCCAGGTAACCCCTCACCCTCACCTCTCCAGTGAGTATGTCAATTCGGAACATCTCTGTGGGTGTGAGCAGGCTGTATTGGACGTTACCGCTCTCATCAGAGTCCAGATCAACTGCTTGGGCTTTAAATATTACCGCATCTATCTCTGTGTTTTCAGGGATGTGTATGACATATCTAGGCTGATTGAAAATAGGAGGGTTATCATTGACATCCATCACATTCACAGCTATGAATTTCCACACAGATGTCTGTGGACTTCCCAAATCATAAACAGTTATGTTCAATATGTAGAATTCTTTGCTTTCTCTGTCCAGGGCGCAAAGTAACTTCAGCTGTCCAGAGAAGGTGTCAATAGCAAAACACCCGTCTTCGTTACCACTTGATATAACATACACCAGCTTGCTGTTAAACCCTGTGTCATTATCCGTGGCTTTGAAGTTAACTATAGTAGAATTCAGGGGGTAATCCTCTGCCAGGTCAATAGAACCAGGGACACTTGAGTCAAACTTCGGAGAATGCTTATTAGTAATATGAACATCGGAGAAGATAGGCTCATTCTGTTCAGGTAAAGTTTTGATTGACTTTATGAGTCTGTCTGTAAGTTGTTTTAAAATTCCAGTCTCATGACAGTGAATTGTAGCATCTTGACCCTTACCGGTGACAGTTATGGAGACAACAGAAGGTTCAGAGTAATGCTTTCCATCCGTCGCTATGATTTTCAGACTGAAAAAAGGCTCACGTGACTCAGCTAAACTTGGGGGGATCTGTTGGTTCAAGGCAACAGCCCCAGATATTGAGTTAATGGTAAATAGTCCAAGCTCATTCCCTAACTCAATGACATAGTTCAGCTGCTGTAGCTCATCATAATCAATTGCTGACAGCTCTGCTATAATGTGTCCCACAGGTAAATCTAGCGGTATGGTAGCATTGCAACCAACTCTTTCAAACAAAGGTAAGTTGTCGTTGGTATTGGTCATGGTGATCTTCACATTACACTCTTCAACATGGCTAAAGGGATTTCCACTATCAGTGGCCCAGACGTTAAATTGATACTGCCGTTTCATCAGCTCATAGTCAAGGTGTTCAGAGGTGGAGATCACACCTGTGAAGGCATCTATTGTGAATGGTAAAGGGTCTGTGATGGCGATAGCATAAGTCACAAAGCCGTTTTTGCCTCTGTCTTTATCTGTGGCTGCTACAGTCAGGACATTGCTACCAACAGGAAGGTTTTCCTGCAGTGTAGCTTGGTAGGAGGAGTGGGAAAATTGTGGGCTGTTATCATTTTCATCTATTATATCAACAACGATATGAGTCTCAGCTTCACCTTGGTTTGCTGTTACATCAAATTCATACCGTGTTTTTGTCTCATAGTCTACTTTCTCTGTGTTAATAATAATTCCTGTCTTGGGGTTTATCTTAAATTTAGAGCTGTCAGTGTTGTTTTTGATGCTGAAGGTAACATTAAAGGAGACCAAGTTGACAGAAACTCTGACAACATACGACTTAGGAGGTGAAAACTCGCTGAGGGTAGCAATGTAGGTGTCTTTCTGGAACACTAAGCGACTATAATTATGAACCGGAATATGGATCTGTGTAACCGGAGAGAGTAAAGGAGGGGAGCTTCTGTCTGTAGCTTGAAGGGACAGATTCAGTCCAAATGGGATCTGAGGCCCCATAATCCTCTTGGTAGAGATCAACTGAAATCCACTATTCCCCTCACCTGAGGGGATAATCTCAAAGTACTTGTGAGGATCACCTCCAACAATACTCAGGGATTCCAATGGCTTCATGCCCAACTCCACTCGGACATTCATACTTATTTGTCCATCTATAGAAAAGCTGGGAATGCCGAGAGGCCTGATAATGGGTGATGCCATGGGAATATTTTGTACATTCACTAAAACCCTGGCTACATTACCAAACTTCTGAACTCCAGAGATCTTCTTGTTTCTGTCCTCTGCTAAAATGGTGAGGTCATACCTATTGGCACGGGTGTAATTGAGCTTCCTGACAAGGCTCACAACACCTGTGAAAGGATCAACAGTGAACGGATGGGCTCTGCTGGTGAATGAGTAATAAAATTCAGCATTGCTTCCCATGTCAGCATCCGTAGCGCTTACTCTGACCACACTGGTCTTGAGAGGAGCGTCCTCTCTGATGTCAACGTTGTATGAGGCAGGATAGAAAAGAGGCTTCAAGTCGTTTGTGTCCAGCACCTGGACAAACACCTTTGTTTTGGTCTGGAAGACATATGTGCTCTCTGTGGCTTCAACAGTGAGAGTATAACTGTCTCTCACCTCTCTGTTGAGAAGAGCAGAGTTACTGCTTCGTGTTTTGATCCGCAGAAAGCAGAAATCACCGACTTTGACCTTCTCTGCTAGGAAAAGGCTGTCTTCATCACCTGAGACAATATTGTATTTAATTTCCCAGAATGTATCGGACATTTTAACGCCCATTTTAACTGGAGTGTTGACATAGCTCCGCGGGGCTGAGTTTTCATTGATGGAGGTGTTGTACAGGTGATGGGTGAACCTCAAAGGTGAGCTGTCTTTCCCTTTGATCCCCTGAGACCTGGCCATGTTCAGCAGCACAGCTGCCACTATAAGCAACAAGGATGAATCAGCCATCTTCTGTGTCACCTTGAGGAACTCTAGAGAGACATAGGAGAAGGAGATACAAGAGAGAAAATATTAGTTTAAATATTATAATATTAGCTAGATTTTTTAATAACTGCAGATAACTCAATTTTGTAATTTATAAGACCAGCTTTAATACTTTTTCCAAAGTGAGTATTGAGGAGCAGGAATAGGTATTTAGGTCAAAGATAGGTTCAGGAATCCTCATATTGCCTTATATTGGGAACTTAACCAAGGACCTTTCAGCTGGATGACAACTAAGCTATCCACATAATTACTTCACTTGAAAACTTTCCAATACAACAGTTTTGTACATACAATTAAAATAGCATTCGCTGGCACACTGTAAACCATACAAAACACACAACCATTGCAATTCCGCTATGCTATGAATACACATTCTCAAATTCTCTACTAGACAAGGCAAACATTACAGATATTAATCATCAACAATGACGCAACACTGGAGTGAAAGCCTTGTGGCGAGGCATCCTGTTGCAACATGCCTTCACAGGGGTAAACCAAAGCAACCCATTGTTTCAGATGCTGAAAATGTACCTTTGAGTATTTTCAGGCAGGTGGTAGCAAAAAGCTATCCCCATAATTATACTTGGACCAAACTATCAGCAGCTACTAATCAACAAGATTACTTGTAAGCCTTTGTCAGTGTTGGAGACCGAGGGGGATTTGTACAGTGATGACTCTATCATTCAGAAGATATAGGGGCGGTTCAGCCCTGATCCAAATGTAAATGTATGAAATTGTACTGTGTATTGTAATGTGTTGTGTTGACTGATTAACTGGTGCACCCTGAGGTAGAAACACCTGGGAGTTGAAAATCAACAAGGCAACAAAATCCCACATACAATCAGAATGAATAGGTAATACCATAGTAATATAGTCAATGTATGCTGCTTCAAATTGCTTAAGATTTGGATGACATAATTGGTGTCGTAAAGTACTTTGGATAAAAACAATCTGTATACTTTCGGAAGATTGAAATATTTACAAATGTAACTGTAACTTAAGTACAGCCTGTACTTAAGTTAATGTAACAGAAAACAACCAGCCCAAACAACATTATCACATTTTACGACATCACAACATCTTACAGCACCGTAACTCTGTATCTTAAGCTTCTTTGCACGTAGGTTGCCCTGATATGTGATAGCAAATTGCTGCCTCTGTTAGGGGCGAGAGTGTTGACCCAACACTCGGAGACACCACAATGAGACGGAGGTAAAAGAGAATAATTTTATTCTCAAAAACAG
>JAODLI010075213.1:0-12435 GCA_027575585.1 Percopsis omiscomaycus
AGTGTGTGTGTGTGTGTGAGTGTGTGTGTGTGTGTGTGTGTGTGTGAGTGAATGGGGGAGGGGGGGAGGAGGAGGGTGTTGGTAGAAGGGGTAACACGCAAAACAAAACACATGCACCAACACACCCCTCATCGCTTTGGGCTTCAACAACAGACTACTTCAGGGTCGAATGACTCACAGTGATAAACGCTTTCACTCATCAAACTCAAGGAATTAGACAGGAGAGCACAGGACTTGTTTACTAGCACAGCAACCAAGGTGAATAAACCTATTTAAGACCAAAACAGCCCGAAAACTACAAATTAAAGGCTAACTGCAGAAGTGCAATAAAATCTCACTTTGTAGTTCTTTACTGGAGATAAACTTTTCATTTCATCTATATATATAAAAATATATAACCACACTGTACTGTGCCCGCACAATCTATAAGCAATCCATAAGGAAATACAATACAAACCAAATACAAGGTATTATCTTGAGACTATCCAATGCACACTAACCTGCTGTGACCGGCTACAGTGTGCGACACATAGTGTGTCTATTTGTGTAAGGAGGAGGGTCCCTGAAAAAGACAAATGCCTCACTGGAACGCAGAGCATTCCTGCTATTGTCTGAATGCTCAAGATCCTGTACAGTTCTATACGTCTCTGTTCATGGACTTAACAAATTCAACATCTCTGACAATATTCCTCTGTGTGTGGTTTTCAACAAGGGGGTCAGAAAGTTTGAGAAGCACTTCTGTACTGTACAGTGAGAGATATGTCACAGGGTCGTGGTATAATGTCGCGGTATTCAGGAGGTCTGACCCTAAGGGCTCCTACAATGGAACCGCACCCTGAACTTTGACCCTGGCCCTACAACAACATAGTTTGACAAGGGGACTGTGGCTGGAGAACTGCAGTTCTGAATGGGAGCCATGATGGCTGACAATATTGCTCCAAATTATGAATGCTTATCATCTGGCTAAAATAACATCACAGTGGCATGATATGAAGTCAATCATATTTCTAAACATAGGTAGCAGTAACAATGCTCTGTATAAGATAACACTTTATCACTGAGGGGAAGTACAGGATACAGAAAAACTAACAAAAAAATAATATAGGAAAAACAAAAGTAAAATGCATAATCTATACAGGCATAGATGTAAAGGCATATAAACACATTAACAGGGGCAGACAATTGTACTGCTATTAGCTGCTATTTTAATCCTGTTTATTGACAGTTTTATATAGAGATTATGGAAATTATACTAGATTGTATACTAATTTATACATCTTATTATAAAACCAAAAGCAGTTATTAGATATAATGTTATCTATAGGAACTGGGTAAACTAGGGGTCTGGGTGGCCATCTCCCCGCTGACAGAAGCGGGTTTGATCTCCAACACCTGTAAATAAGATTGAGAAAACTCTCTTGCTTCTACAAACTTGTAGTTAAGTTGCATTGCACAATAGTGTCTAATAAATCACTACAATGTAATTATAAATAAATAATTAAAGTACATACGTATGCCTGTCTTGCATCTCTACCCTCTTGCTTTTCCAGAAGAGCAAATGGGCCCTTTTCACAGAGGTAAAAAGGGAATTAATTGTAGGTCCATTTCATTTTGGTATACCAGTGCACCAGCATTGACAATGTACTGGTTGCATCACTACATTTGTCTGTACTGGTGCACTAGCATAACAAAATGCAACGGACCCATAATTAACATTTGGCTACGTTTGTTTCTGTCTTGCTGACAGCACAGGTGTGTGTATTATCTCGTTAGGTCGACATGCAGTTTCAACACCTGGCCTGAAGTATTGTCCAGCTGCAACCTTTGACACTAATCCTCTGTGCAATTACAATAATCCATTCATTGACCCTCAGCGACCCACAGAGACCCCCGTCCACTTGACAAAAACACCAGATCTGTGAGGAATGACAAGTATTCCTTGAGGGAGCTTGAAACACACACACACGGAAGCATGCAACGGGTGTGCACACACTCGTGCGCTACGGTGAGCAGTGTGCCTGTCTGCCAAGGGAGAATCAACAACACATTGGGAGTATTAGAGTTCTATTGTGCAATGTTAAGTGTTGCTGGAACTTAACACACTAATTTCTCCTTCGTAAAAAGTTTTTCTAACGTTTAGTTACGAGATATAAATTAGTCCAACACACACATATTTATGTTTACAAAACCAGACTGAGGAACAGTATGTGCAGGAAATGGTGGAAGATTATGAGCTTGTCTTTCCAGCAATGTCTCACACACACACAAACTACACGTGAGAAATCACAAGCACACATATGCAAGTGTGTGTGTGTGGTGCCCATGCACCTGATGGCATGGATTCATGGGAAAATCTCAAAAAGGCTACCTAAGCACATTCCTTAAGAGATGAAAGCAAAGATTCGTCTATAAAACCCAACTAATGTAATGTATTTGTGTCTGTCAGAGAGAGAGAATTTTATCTTGAACTATTCTCTTTTAGCTGACTGTTGAGTGACAAACACCCCTAAGGATAGAAGAAGAATCAGACAAATGCCAGATAGTTATTGTATTACACAAGGTAACAGATACTATGAAGTGCTACAGGCCAAAATACACTGTGGGAAGTTCATATAAAAAGCTATTGAGTGTTTTTATCTGAGCTTGTAAAACAGAAAGAGGGACAGGCTGAATCTCAGACTAACCCCATGTTCCTTCCCTCTGTACTGGGTGCAGTCGAGCCCTCCATGTTCCCTTCTATGCAAGTAGGCTTGACTGCGGGCTCGCTTCCTGGTTCTGAACGGACCCTGACATTATGTTCGACAACAGTCAAAGAATGTGGATTCAATTCAAATGCACAGGCACATGTCGGCTAAAAGTCCTTCACAGATGACACACTGCAAACTTAGTATTAGTGATCATTTAAATGTCGGTGCAAGCCCGTTTCTTATAACAATAATTAGGCTATATCTACTGATATGTATTGGGCTTTGATACGCCAGTCAAGGGCCAGTGTGTCCTTTAGGTGCATTATATTGATCTCTGGACACTTCACAAGGAGCACTAATTGTGCTAGCAACATGGGACCACAGCCTTCCAAGGGGCTAGGGGGTAGGCAGAGACAGGCAGAGACTGCCATTCCACCCAGAGATGCCCTTCAGCATCACATGCTGATGATGCCATGTGGAGCTTCAAGCTCAGATAGACTCAGAGAGGCCAACACCAACCGATGTGACATAAGGGGTGTGTTCATAGTCTCTTAAATGTGTGTGTGTGTGTGTGTGTGTGTGTGTAAAGAGGCCAAACTAAATCATTAGGAGTTGAGTTGATCAGATGATGGCCCTGCAATCTCACCTGCCCCCTTCAAAGCCACCTGACGCCTCAGCGCCGGCATCCCCGCTGGCCCCTCCCACTACAGGGTTCTGGGACACACCCCTCTGCTGGCTCCGCCTTCTGCCTCTGGCCTAGAGGTGACATGGAGGAAACAAGAAGATTTTACTTTAGGAAAGATTAAGAAAATAGACACTACATCAGGTTATAGGCCACATTCTGCCCACACAATCTCATATTCCTTCCTTCCTATTGCGCATTTTCTCCGTTTCTTTTATTGATTTTTTTTAAATAGTCCATTCAACACCTGACCCTCCCAGAAGGGCGTCCATATTTTCAGCCTCCTTCCAGGGTTTCTTATATTTTTCCTTATTGATCCAAGGGGATAGACTTTAATTGCAACGAAGGCACAAGAAGAAAAAAGATGGGGGAGAGAGAGGGGAGGGCGGGAGAAACCAGAAGTGATTGAGTGCATAGACAGGAGCAAGGGCCTAAACTAGGAGATTTGGTGGAACAAGAAAGGAAGATGAGAAAATGTGACTTGGGGTGTTAACATGAGGTGGAGAGGACGATATACAGGTATTAGGGCTCGAAACATGAAGTAGAGAAAACAATTCTCAAGGGCCATCAAACCGCACACACTCTAGTCACCAAGACAAGGCGCCAAAACATAGACTTGTATGACAGTAACAACATCCCCCTGGGTACACTTCCTGTTACACAGTCAACCTTTTAGAGTTCACAGTACACATATACATAAATACACATCAACCTGACTCAATGTAAAAGAAGTACAAAATAGTGTTTTCCATATTAATAGCAGCATGTCATGTCAGTTGTCAATTTCAAGTACATAGCTCAACATATAACAATTGTTCATTTTGTGATAAAAGTACAAAATGTGGCAGATGTGTTGATAGATATATTGGGAACAAAACTGGACCACCTTCAACTTATAATTATCATTTTCAAACACAGGCACTTAATTGTTGTTGGTACCAACTGAAAGGCAGTAAGGCACACAGATGCTGCCAGCAGTAATAGGTCAGCAGTAATATACTGTAGCACTATGGCTGAAAGAAAACAGAGCATTATTTGTTATTTCAACAAAATAGAGAAGTCTGTTCTTTGGTAGTATATTTATTAGCAATGCCAAAGCTTCCAAATACATATTATTGTGATATCTGCATTTACTGATCATCACTGCAGTTTTTGTGTACACAAGAAGAGTTTTTAAAGTATTGGTATCAGTATAATTCAAAAGGTATAAACATTCAAAATTTTGAAATGTGTTTTTCTTTGAAATATATATACACTGTACAATTTTTACATTACAGTATTTATAGTTAGCTATAGAGCTAAATGTGTTGTAAGATGCGCATCCCTTGTGCAATGTACCTATTTTATTGTTTTCCAAATAGTCTATAAAGTTCAACTTTGACAGTAGGGCATTATCCCCCGTTGAATTGCTCTCTACAAAAGTAAAACAGTAAAACAAAGAACTATTAAACTTTCAAATAAGCTATTATGGCATGTTACTGTAAAGGCTCAACATAGTGTGTGCCGTACTTTACATCAGATGGCAGCTTAGAGAGTCTTGTTGGGCACTCTGGTCTGAGGAGAAGGATTTGGCATCTGAATGGAAGCTGTGGAAACCCAGCCGGTCAGACACTTGGCCCTTTGTTACGGGCTTTTATACTATACAAGCTCTCAGTGGATTCTGCTTGCCCTGATAGCTAAAGAAAAGCCTGGACGGTTAAAGAAAGAGCGGGTTGGAGGAAGCCTCTAGGTAGCAAGGAGAGTCGAAATGTCCCTGTGGACATGAATGGGGGAATGAAGGAGATAGGCCACAGAATGCAGGAGGTTGTCAGAGCACTTTACTGCATTGTATAAGTCATTAGCTCTTGAACTTGTTGATGCATAGACCTTGCTCCGTCAGATTACCACATGAATGCTGTCACGATAGGATTAGAATAGCTATCTCCACTCAGATAGATTGGTAAAAAGTGGATCTTTTTGTTTGAAACGTTTGCATGCAGATATGTACAGTAGAGGTTTCATGACTACGTTTTTCATAATAGTAGTCGACTAGTTGTTATGTAAGAAAGATGCAGAGAGAGGAGTTCCACGTAACAATGAAAATTGTATTTTGTAATGCTAAGAATGTAAAGTTCAAGCATTCAACTGTGACATGTCACATTATGTAGCATCACAGTTTATAAACATACAAACTAAATAAATATCATTCATTTGTCATTTGGTTATTCTAAACTCAAAGAAGAACATAAGTATTTATTTTATAAATTATGTTGTTTACGACTACTTGACTGCTGCCAACAGCGCCTACTAGTGGTTATAGTAGTCGACTAGATGGTGAAATGTGAGGTATGTGAGGGAAACTCTCAAAGAATCGTCCCGCGTTAACTCTGTACTCATAGCGGTCCACTTCAGAAGACTGCATATTGAAAATACATTTACATTTTTGATGTTTCTATTGCTCCATCTTAACATTAAATAGACTTTTGTTACTTTAGAATTATGCAGTGCACTATTAGAAGGGACTGTGATCTGTTTAACAGAGAGTATACTGAGAGCATACTTATTAGCAGTTAGTTGGAAAACCGTGCTGTGATACCTGAGCTTGTGTGAGCGAAGCAGAGATCCTTCTCTTGAAGAAAGGCCTGGGTGAAGGGCTGGTCTGCCTGGAGCGGGCCTTGGACTGTGACTCTTTCCTGTCCCCTCTTTGTCGCCCCACTGGGTCCAAAAAGTACTGCTGAGCCAAGCGCAGCACACGGGTCAGCATACTTTTAGCTCCGGGAACTGAGTCTGAAGCGGGAAACAAAGTCTGTATGAAAACTCGTTCTTGAATGCATTTACCACTGTTTCAAAAGAGACAATTGTGGGATCATGTTTTTGTGGAAAGTGTGGCCCTTGGTCCATTTAAGAATAGCATGTACAAGAAACCTTAGCTGTCGCTATAATGTATGACTAGGCTTTTAAAGAACCGCTTAGGTTCTGCCTATGAATGACCTAGTTAGCTTATCCTGCTTCATAGTGCACGTCAGTGTAATGCTGAATCATTCCTATACAGCTTTTTCTTTATATTGCCCAGCTGCATAATTCATCTATGTGTATGTTTATGTGTACATTATGTGTAAATATGGTATTTTGTGAGTACATTATGTGTAAATATGTTTACGGGTACAGTGTGTGTGTGTGTATTGTGCATGGTATGCGCGTGTATGTGCCTGTGACCTTGTTTCACAAGGGAATGCTATCAGTAGCTCACCATATTTACTCAGGGGGCTCACACAAGCTGCGAACACAAAGACCTACTATTGTAGAGTAGTTTCCACACACGTATGGACTCTGACATGCACAACATAAACGCTTGTGCTTACGAGCTTACGCTTCAACGCGACGAGAGAAAGAGCGAGGCAGAGCAACCGAGAGCGACAAAGAGATGGGAGGCCTTGTGTTGTGTATTGGGAGAGATAAGCCGATTATCTCCCTTAGTCATCTCAATAGCAGGACAAACATCAAAGTCAAAACAGTGGCTTAGCACAGGAATTGTTTTTGTCAACTTCTGGTGTTTACAATGCATTTTTCCCCTTTCTCATGGGGATTCACTTTATTAGAAAAAACACAGTATGAAACCTGAAAATCTGAAACTGAAAGAGTCTGTGCAAAAGACGAAATAAAATATGTTTTATATATAGATTCCTTTTCACTTATATTAAAACACCCACATCTGTCACAGGTTACTCCAAATGCCCTCCCCAGCTCACTGTTTAGCTTTCGAAACATGACTGTGCACAAAAGTACACATGGCTGTGTAAGAGGGGTAGAAAAGATCTGAGCCTATGAGCGCTGAAGGGGGAGGAGTAGAGAAGAATGCAGGCCACCCAGCATTGAGGTGCAGGAGGGCAATATGCTCTCTAAGTTTGAATAATGAATCAAGTTTTATCAAAAGGAGTGATGAACTTTTATTCTGAAGGCAAATTGTAAAGCTTAATGTGCTCTGTCATGTGCTGCTGGAATTTAGCATTCTGGAAGTGATCAGCAGTCCTTTATTCTACCCCTTGGTAACCCTAGCTTTGTGTTTAGGCCAACAGTATGATACAGGGACACCATGGAGTGATTTAGTAGCTAGGTTGGACAGGCTTCCACTCATTATACAATAAAGCTGTCCTGCGCTTGAGTAACTTGCGTAAAAGGGCCTATATGCCTTTTAAGTTGGCCTGTGACAAGAGGTTAAAATACTGCCATGGCACTGTACTTGTCATAGGCGGGTTTACTTGTGATTTAATAACACTAATAAGAAGCCTTTTTCCTGTGCATACAGCTTTATGTTTGATTTAAATTCATTCAGCAGTGATTTGGCACAATGTACAGCTTTATATTTGCTTTAAATTCATTTGCAGTGATGATTTGGTAGTATAGTATAGTTAGTATGTACTGTACACATTCTCTTATGGTGTGTGGAGAAATTAGAGGGAGAAATACATTTTTACCAATGTGAAAAAAACCAGTAGTACCAAGTACAAGTACTTTCTAAATTCATGTATCCTGTGTTAGAAATAAATACATGCCATACCAATAAAACACAGAATTAAACAATTACAATAGGAGGAGTTGGCAGGCGAGGAGGGATTTGGAGGGTGGGAACCTCACCTTCCTTAGTCTTCTTGTCCTTCTCTAGATGAGCTGAAAGACTTCCTCCTTTCTCCTTTTGTTCGCCAGGCAGTGGAACCTTCTGCTTTGTATGCTGTCCTACAGACAGACCATCAGCACAGAATGAATTTGAATTAATCTGTGGTTTATTAAGGTAATGAACATATCTTTCCTTTAGAACAGTGATTCTCAGGTGGTCTAGGACCCAGATTTGTCTGACCCAAAAAAACTTCCAAAGCATTAGAATTTATTTCACAAAACAATTTATTTGTGCAGTATTTCCCAATGTCTATATGCACTGTTAAAAACACTTACGCAACTTTCAAAATAAAAGCACACCATTGAAAGTCCGGTAAACTTATAAAAACAAAAAGGTTAGACATTTTGACGGAGCCGAAGTACTCGTTCTGTGACCCACTTTGAGACGAGAGCCACCAGTTGAGAAACACTGCTTTAGAAGGCTTCACATTTGATATAAATTGCTTTGATGTAATGCCAGGGAGGAGCTTCTATAGTACTGGGACATTTTTTTTGTTTGTTTTTTGTACAGAGCTGAATGTATAGGATAAACAATAATTACATATTATATAACCAAGGCTAAGGGATAATAGTGTGTGGCTGTGTTTGTGTGTGTGTGGGTCAGAATGATGTTGACTTACGCATGGTATCAGTGTGTCTGTGTTTAAGAACAAGTTTAATGATAAGGCCTTTACCAAACAGGAAGAGCCACTGACATGTTTGACTCTGGTCTGATGTGAGGTCTAGCTCCCAGACACGCCCTCTTCCCCTCCTATCGCCCATGGCTCTACCCCACTACCTCATCTCTCTCTCTCTCACACTCACTCCTTTCCTCACTATCTGTCTCCATCACTGTCAGTCATACGGGTAAGGAAAGGTTCTCATGTACAGCTAACAGCCAACTTCAAAACACAGACATGTAGGAACAGGTCCTGCATTAGCCACCCCAAGCTAACATGGATGACAACTTAGCATTAGCTTGTCCCGTTTTTAAAAGAAAAAAGTAGACAGCAGGGGTGAAAATTAGTGAAGGCCTTTGAGTGCTGTCTGTATGTTTGCTACTGTTGACTTTGTACAGGTCAAAAGCCAAAGCTCCTTTAGCGACATCAATCTTTCCACAAGGGGAGATCAGTGAGAGGCCAAAACCTCAGTTATGTCTTCATATTATAAGAGGAGTTAAAAACAGAGTCTGGAGTGGCAGAATGACTGTAACTCACTGTATCATGCCTTTTTCCATTTAACTCTCAAATTGTTTTAGATTCTTTACAGTTATATCACTACCACCACCTTGAATGTATACCAAACACTGTAATAACACTACCAAAGGATATCCTTTGTGCAAAACACACATAAATACTAAGATTTATTAGAAATAGAAAATAAAAGCGCACACAACTGTGGATGCGTCAGTACCAGTGAGCTCAGCACCGGGGGTTTCTACATGAGTCAGGGTTGTAATGACATGGTCTGCATGATTGAGTGTGTGTGTGTGTGTGTGTGTGTGTGTGTCTGTGTGTGTGTGTGTGTGTGTGCGTTTAATTGGCCAGACAGAGCACAGGGCCACACGCTACGTCACCTCAGTGTAAGAACAAATCTTGAAATCTTGTCATAAGCAAGAGTTCCTACGTCACAAGGTCTTAAATGCTGCGTGTGTGCGCGCATGCGCTGTATGTTCAATAAATTTCCATTTAAATGACTTATTCCAGTAGCACTTGCTTTAATCCAATCCACCTGTTATTCATGACATTACACATTCTCATTAAAGACATTTTTAGAACACTTTAAGATGTCAAAAATGTTATCTGTTCACCAAAGTTGTCTCAGGAAGACACAAATGTGCTCCGTGTTTCCATATGGACTCTGTCCAACACTTCTTGCGTAAGAAAACGTACTTACGATATATGATCAGACAAGCCTCCAAGTCAAATTTCCTTCAGATCTGTGTGACTCTCTACAGCTGGACACAGTCTGGATGACGGCTAAGAGCAATTGCAGTGTTAATGTCTGGGCTCTGAAAGCATCTTTTTTAAATAACCATCAGATTATATCTAAACATACCTGACAACAGCCTTGGAGAGATAAATGCATTGTTAGTAATTATTAACAAATTAACATATCACAGGCTTATCTGTGACAGCTGTTAGCCAAATAAACAAGTTGCTTAAAGAGCCTCAACCAATGATATTAAGGAGTTGATGCCAAAATGGAGGTTTACCCCCCAGGACTAATGCTATAATGACAGACACTAGCGCACGCACACACACACAGACATGACAAAATTGGAAATATTAACCAAAAAAAAAAGATATTAAAGACATCAAAGGGCAAAGCTCCATAACATACTGTATCTTCTTTATATTTCAACTCCACAACCATGACGAATTACTCCAAAATAACAAGCCTCCAAGCTGTTAATAGCTTCTACAAGAAACTAGTGAATATATGGGGATATTCTGTTCAAGCAGATAGCACATGTCCTTGGTCTCACACATACACAGGTTAGTGTCTGGTTGATTTGGTTAAAATTACAGACCTCCTGGGTGCCCCAAGCTCTCCTCTGACATAGTGTGCACTAGTATGCATGCACACACACACACACCAATATGCATGCATAGATATTTAGTAAAATACAACTATTAATATAACAGAAAGTGGTGAATATGACACATATGCAAACTCACACACATGCACACACAAAAACAGAGTGAGCTCAGTTCCAGAGTTCCTCTGTGACTCAGGGATATAATGAAAAGGCCTGAATGACAGTGTGTGTTTTACAGCTAGCGCTCTCTCCCTCCCCCCTCCCCCCTCTCCTAACGTTTCAGATGACATAGTCCTCTGCTGATTTGTCAGCGTCCAGGAATGAATGCTGATGACAGAGTTTTTGAAGGTTGTGTTTTGGTGCGTTTGAAGCGCTAGTCGTCCTCTGGAAGCCGGCCCGAGATGCACACCTGTATCCTAGGTTGAATTAGAACCGCTGTATAGGCTGGGCTCAGCACAATCCCCCAGTCTGGATCGGACCTCAGTGGCAGCTTCAAACTGCTTATCAATTATGCTATAAAACAATAATAAAGCTATGAAACAAGTCCAGGACAGAGAAAATCTCTCTCTCATTGGGGTTGGAGAGAAGCTGGCAGGTCTTACTCCCTGAACACCATTTATACAGAGCTAGCACTAATTAAAAGACAGTAGATCAGAGTAAAAAGCAGATTAAATCGTATTATATTTGAATGAGGTGAGAAAATAAATATGTTTTCGGTCCTGGTTTTTCTTTTGAGAGATCTGATTCTTTCTTCTTTTTTTTCCCCCACACCTTGAACTGTACATCAAAACTGGACAAATGTCACCTTTCGGAAGTCAACTGAAGATATTTTTATAATGGGACAAGCATAAGATGTCAACCCTGTTACCCTAAATGAATGGCTAATTATTGTAGTTGTTTCAATATCAATATATGAATCTGCTCTGAAAAACTACTGTATATGAAGAACTTACCATCTAATCAAATTAAAAATTTACTTTTTAAAAAGAGAAAGCGTCCCATTTTCGTGGAATGACCCACTAATAAAAAGTTCTGAGTGGACAAAACACCCACTGTGGCAAGAAGTATGAGCCTTTCTACGTCGACTTACAAATCTTGTAGCAGTGGCACTTCTGGGCCAAGTTTGTACACACAAAAGGAGTGCCGAGTGCAAGATTTCTTCCTCAGACCGTCTTGCGACATTTCTTCAAAAACAGAATATTTGATACAACTGTAACATAGATGATTACTGGCACACTGCAGTCAGGAGAAATATGACTTAGAATGGCAAAGTCTTATCTAATGCTCATAAAGGAGTCATTGCCAAAATATTTTAGAACTAATATCTAATGTCACTAATGTCATTCCTCTTCTCCATATTTCAGCATTAGCCAGATGTGTTAAGTGAGACAGGCTGATAACATGAAAAGAAAAAGATTAGCGGGTCTGCCCGTTCAGACATTGACACCCATACACAGAAAGATAGGCATGCCCGTGTGGTCACTTCAAATAGAAGATAAGAATATAATTTGATTATATAAATGAGGAGATAAATGCCACTATTCTTTACAATAGAGTGCCCCCTGTTGAAACACTGTGGAAGAAGTTTTAACTTTTGTGGGAGTGAAAGCGAGGTGGGAGTGAAAGTGACTCCAAAACTCGGTGCAGGGGTAGAGGCAGGGTTTGTGTGCCATTATACCTTTAATTCTGGGTTGGTCCGTACGTAAACATCGGAAAGAAAAAAGAAGAATGCCTTAACTAAAGCTGCTAATGCTCAATTACAGGACACAAGTTTTGCATCATTGGGTATTAAACATGCAAGTGTGTATGCGCATACACACACACACACACACACACACACACAGACACACAGTGTGCATTCACCTTTTCAGTCTTCACCAACATCAAAGATG
>JAODLI010075214.1:0-12435 GCA_027575585.1 Percopsis omiscomaycus
CGTGTGTGCACACACACACACACACACACACACACACACACACACACACACACACACACACACACACGGGGAGAGATACTAGATGTGTTTTCTTCTGAAAGGTGCTCCTGGGAAATTAGCCGTGAGTTAAATCCCGCGGCTGCCTCTGAGTGTGATGTCATGGCTGTTTGTTCCTGCCAGCTCAGCACTCAGCAGCCCCTCTACGACCCCCCTCAGGAAAACGCCCCATTCAGAACAACCAATAGAGAGGAACAACAACCCACCCGTTCCTGTGCGTTTCTCCCTCTAATGAACGGCATTATTCTTTTAAAACCAAATCTTACAGATGTGTAAAGACCATGCCCAGAAAGTAAAAACCCTAAGCAGGTATTTGCTCTAACTATGCACTACCACCGCTCTCCAGCAGGGGAATTGGGCATTCATCTTGTTCAGTACATTGTTTAGTCAAGTATTTCATTTTAAGTGTGCATTATCAAGATAGTAATATTAGCCTACATAGGCGGGTGTACAACGCGCTTACACTCTGGAATCCTGATGTTGTCGTAGATGGTCGGCTTGCACGTTTTTACTTCGTGCATGAGCAGATCCGTTTCCTCTGGCTAATGCTCCATTATAATAGCAACCATTAAAGGAAATGGGAGATTACATTGGTTTATTGCATGTTACGCCCAAAACACACCCATAAATCATTAAGAGACTAAGTACAACCCTTTTGACCATCTTTTGACGCCCTAAATGCACTTGGGCCATGCTCTTAGATTGTTTGACTAGGGCCCACAAACACACCCCCATGCCCCATAAGTGTTTTGCAGGGACCCGCCTAGTCACTGGTCTGCCCCACAGTGGCCAATAAAAACACTACCACCTGGATATGTGACTTGAATAATAATTCAATAATTTGTTTGTTTGCCTGAATCTCACATATCCCATCTGTCCACAAATCTCATTATTTGATTCACCAGTTCGGAAAAAATTGAAAGATTTATCCGTGAAGTTTATTAGAAAAATTATTTGTTTTGTGCAGTATGGGCAAACACCACAAAGAGGGATTTGATAGAGACATTTTGATTAAATCCCCCCACTACATTAGGTTACTTGATCTGGTCTGGTCTCCATCTGAACATTTAATCTATGTGTCTCTATAGATTATAAGCAAATATGCTGATAATATAACTTAACTTAACATAGTTATTACTTAACATACAATAATGTAATAACTGCTAAACAGCAACCCTGACAAGATAACATCAAGAAAGTAACCATAACAGTTTCCTCAAAGGATTTAACTATAAATGTCAACAGTGAACATGAACGTTTCAAATAATACCTTCCAATGCATGTTCCTAATTCCTTTACACAAAAATATTAAGAAGCATATATACTGTTTAGGGGAAGGCTGCCAGCTCTTCTACTACTATTGGGATTAATTTTTCCTGGAGACGTGAAATCCCAGCTCAAAATATGCCTGTACATAAAGACCAGAGCAGAAAAGTGTTTAAATGGCAGATGGTGAGTGCTCAAACTGTTCAAGAAGGCTTGTTTATTGTATTACAATCTCTGGCAAGTGTCCCTGTTCAAATCTACCCCACAGCTCAGAACACGCAATCCATAGACATTTCAATGCAGACCTGTCTGTGTGTTTGTTTGTTTTGTTTGTTTGTTTGTTCTAGCACAATGGTTGTAGCTTTGTAATGCCACCCTTGGTCGGGAGCCAGAACCAGGCGAAGAGTGTGCTGAAAGGATCTTGGTGCCCGAACACGGGTGGCAGTATTGAGCTAAAACCATTGTGTGCTGCCCAAAAAGAGTAGATTGGAACAGCACAGCCTCGATAAAAGTTCATATTTATAATATATACTGTCTGTATCAGTCTATATCGCTGCATTTCCTTTGACATCTGTGTCGATTTCAACTATTTATTTATGCAAGTCCCTATGTGAGTTAAACATTTTGTGTGTTTTAACAGTGCTTTTCAACCCAATGTAAAGCTGTCGGCATCTCATCAGAACTTTTAAGCTAATCTGAATGCCATTATTCAGTTCAGCAAAGCTTTTTTCACTGTGCTGTGGAATTCCATTTATCGAGAGGTCTAATGAAAGCAGTTGAATCTTATTTTGCTTTGTTTCATATCAAGGTTCTGATCTGAGCTGCCACTAACAAGACTTATCGCTAGCATAGAAATGGAACGCTATCTTCCCACCCCCGCACACGCATGTGCGTGCATATGCACACAGTGTGTGTGTGTGTGTGAGAGAGAGAGAGAGAGAGAGAGAGAGAGAGAGAGAGAGAGAGGGAGAGAGAGAGAGAGTTCAGCTCCATTCTCAGCTGCTTCTGCAAATCACTCAGACGCTTTTACAGCCCAAGGAGCCTTCATGACTGAAAACTATGCATTAAGGCTGCGGCCGCCCATAACTCCAACACACGTCTCCAGTAGGACTGAAAAATCAGAATACAGCTAGAGGAGGCGAGGAATGCAAGAAACAGCTAGAGCCCCGATTAAATACAGACTGGGATGTAAATGTTAAATTCCATTATGTAAGGTTTTCTGTAGTGCTGGAAGGAAATCTTGCCACCCCACATACGGTCCAGTAACTGAACGGACAATAAAGGTTTCTAATAAGCTTTTGTTCACCCATGCAGATTTTATGAATATAACCCAAATAACCTTATATTCAATGAATTTCCTAGAAGGCAATAACAATGCCCAGCAAACTTTGGTGAAATTGGTGCAGCAGGTTCATTAATAATAATAAAAGAAAGCTAAATAATTCAAATGAATGAATAAATAATTGGATTAACCCTAAATCTCCTCACATCATATGGTGTCTGAGGGGATTTTACTGACAAACACTTTCTGGATCAAGGCAGGAATTCAAAGCACGGGGGGAATGACCCACTGTGATGGCATGGGACGGGACTAAGCCTTCGGAGCTGCAGCGCTGCTCTGAGCCAACGGCTCCTGTGTTCTCTCAGGTCAGCAGGGGTCAAAGGTGAAGTGGGCCCACAATGGAAGCGCTCCCGCTTCAGATCGTTCAGCCACACCGCACAGCCCTCCAGCTGCGCACTGCCCAACACATGTCAGCCTGGCGTGCGCTCCTGGTATGTGGCTGAAAGTCTCTCTGGCAATAAAAACACATCCGCGCCTACAGCCCAACCCAATATTGAGTTGTACGGCGCAGCTGGTGCAGGCTAATGTTGATGTAAAGCATTGCTCTAGCACGCTAGTTAGCTAGGCTAGGTGTTGGCATTGTTACTTAAATAACAAATTACAAAACGATTGTAGCTAGTTGAACATGGCACAATACCATTCATACAAACTCACAGCATGGTTCTATCAGTATAAGAACCAGTTTCAAAGTTGGTCTGGTTTTGGAAGAAGACCCAGTTAAATTTTCATCTAACAGAAATTCAATATCTAAAATAATTCAATATCTAAAATAAACCAGGGATATGGCAAACATCTGTCGTCACGAGAAGCCTAGAGGTTTCTCAACACCTCACGTCTGAATAGAAAAAATTATAGATAGTTGGGGTGGGGAAACATCACAGGAGAGGAGAGAAGAAAAGAGGAGAGGAGAGGAGCTCTGTCTTGTAGTACCAGCAGTGTGAAATCCTGCCCTGCAGCTTGCATAGCTGATTTTAGGAGTAAACTGGCATCCACGCAGCATTACACTGTATAAGGCCCCCAGGGGAATGAATCTGTGTTAAGTGCATGACTGTTAAGCAGAGGGGTGCTCTACGATTAACTCTCCCTGGGTAAATTATTATTTCATATTTATATAGCCAACATGTGTTGCAGTTCACTTTCCAGTTAGCATAAGGTGAAGGTGTTTAATGATGCAGTGTTTCCAAGAATAAGGAATTTCCCCCCTCGTCATTTTTCTGAGAATATATTGTAAACGCGTTAGATGCATGTTTGTATGCATTATGTCACACGCACTAGTTGTCAAGGTGGGGAATTGCAGGATGACTTTAGTGGGCCATGAAAACATTTCCAGCTTTTGAAATAATTTTTTATGCTTTTTATGACCATTTTAATAGTTATTTTATCAGTAGCAATAAAATGCATACAGTTTTTTCCCCCCAATGGTATTTATGGTTGCTGTCACGACACCGCCTGGTCCCTGTTTATGTTTTGTTTTGTCTCTTGTATTTGTGTTCCCCGTTGTCTTTTCCATGTTCCCCTAGTGGGTCTACCTTGTTCCCCTGTCTTCCTGGCCCCGCCCTTGCTCCGCCCTGCTTTCCTTTTATGACCCTTCCATGTTCCCCAATCACTGCCCTCACCTGTTTCCCATTTCCCAATCATCCCCAGTGTATTTATGTCATCGTGTCTTCTACTCTTTGGGTGACCTGTTTCGTAAGCTCTTTGTCTCCTTCCTAGCCCACCGTGTTTCCACGTGTTTAACTCAGCTTCCATGCCAGGCCTAGCTTCTTTTGTTAGTTTCATACAGCAGACTAGTTTTCTTGCCATTGCCTGGTTTCCTTTGGTTTTGCCGTATACCCTTGTTTTTGTATTGACTCTCGTATTGTTTTTGTATTGCAGCCACATTAAACCCCTTGAGCACCACACCTGCCTGTCCGTGTCTGACCTTGGGCCCCAAGCCACACGAACCCTGACAGTTGCGTGTATATATGTTGTGGTATTATCATATGCATCACATGTTTGTGTATATCTGTGCACTGCAATCCTTTGCCCATGGTCTTACAGAGCTCTCTTTAAAGATGTGTGACCACGACTACATGTCCATTCACTGAACTCAATTATATATCCTCATAAGGCTCCTCTCTACCTGAGCACAGAGGGCCGAGGAGTGGGAGAAGCGTTGGAACAAAGAGCCCTGTGATCCTGGCATGCAGCTCACACTATAAGGACCTTCTACTGTACAGTAAAATGTGAAAAACTGAAGTGGCACACACACATATCATAATGGTGAAATCCTTAGGAGACAGCTAAAAAGTCTGTGTGTGTGTG
Organism: Percopsis omiscomaycus; assembly: GCA_027575585.1. Taxonomy (NCBI): domain Eukaryota; kingdom Metazoa; phylum Chordata; class Actinopteri; order Percopsiformes; family Percopsidae; genus Percopsis; species Percopsis omiscomaycus. Next base: position 4,970 of record JAODLI010075214.1, read on the forward strand.
TGTGTGTGTGTAACGGCTACTAGACTGCTAACCAAACCACGGAGCAATGTCTCAGAAACACCCGTGTATATACACTGTATTCTCAGAAAACATGTAAGTGGCAGAAGAAAGCCTACCGGTACAGGTAGTTACAGTTTTTTCTTTTTGCTACAGAAGCTGCTTTGTTCACTAGATGGTTACCTTCAACCCCATTGCCATCCTCTCCAACACAAGAACACCTGAGAAAGTACATGTATTCCTCCCTCAGAGCCCTGTCAAAACAAATAGCTAACGAAGCCTCAAGTCTGACGAGGGTTTATACTACACACCCGTGAGTTCCTCATTACTAGTTAAAAGCATCGCAGTCTTTTTAATGAGACTATGGGCTTGGCAGCACTGCAATATAACCCTACACAAACACACACACACACAGTTCGCAACATCAGCGGGCTGGGTGTGACAGGCAAACACGCCAAAAGAGGATTTGTGGTGAAAATCTTTGGGGATGGAGGGAGGAGGGGGAGGCGAGAGAGAGGGATGAGAGGGGAGAGATAGGAGGAGTGGAGAGGAGAGGATTACATGGGGAATATTTCAATACTAAACACACCAATTGGCTTTGGCTCACACATTCCACACACACACACACACACATAAAGGCATTAACAGCAGTGGCTAGACAGCCAGGGTTAAGAGCATGATGCTAACGCTACAATACAAAAGCACTGGGACGAATGAGGGCCGGATCACGGGGTGATCGCTACTGTAGCTAAGCTACTGACTTACTGGCCCACTGACTGACTGGCTGACTGCGTGACTGTCTGTCCATCTTTCTATCTGTCTGTCTAACTGACTGTCTGTCTGTCTAACTGACTGTCTGTCCAGCTTTCTATCTGTCTGTCTAACTGACTGCCTGTCTGTCTGTCTAACTGACTGTCTGTCCATCTTTCTATCTGTCTGTCTAAATGACTGTCCGTCTATAGCTTACTGACTATGTAAATGACTGTCAGCTCATAAAATCCCTGAGCTCTATTCCTTTATTTAAATGTAAATAAGGGGCTGTGTGTGTGTGTGTGTGTGAGTGTGTGTGCGTGCATGTGCGTGCGGGCGTGGTGCAGGGCCCATGCTGTGGGGCTGTGACCTGCAACAGTCGGCCTACAGCATCACAGACACACAGCGGCTGTTGGCAGGAGGCTAACACTGCTAACAATGCTGGCCTGCTCACCTGGGAACACAGCGAGGGGGAGAGAGAGAGAGAGAGAGAGAGAGAGAGAGAGAGAGACCGAATAACAGTTAAAAACAGAACATGAAAAGTGCAAAGGATGGAGGGAAAAGGAAAGCAGAGAAAACTAGACAGAAGAGAGAGAGGAAAGAGGGGGGGGGGGGGCGTAGAAGGAGAAAACGCAAAAAGGGAAAGATTAAAAAGGGCAAAAAAGTCTGGCAAAACCAGAAAGAATGGATTAACATCATCACAAACAACCAGAGCAACTACACAACTGGGGGAGGCAGTGTGTGCGTGTGTGTGTGTGTGTCCCATGGGGGGCGATTGGGTGGGGAGGGGAGTGTAATGTCCCAGTTAGACAGACTCACTGGATGCACCCAGGATAAGGCAGGCACAATGGAAAAGCTATGTGTGTGCGCGTATGCGTGTGTGTGTGTGTGTGCTTGTGAGAGTATTGTATTCATTTATGTGTATGACCTTGCATGTGTGTGTGTGTGTGTGTGTGTGTGTGTGTTCATAGCTGCAATACTGCAGCGAAGATGTAATCTTTCTCTATGGCTAATGAACAGTGTGACTTCATAACCGCACCATTTATGAGTTTCACTCATTTCAGAGCCAAGAAGTGTGTTTCCAGGTTGGCCGTGCTACAGTGGTGGTTCATTAACCATGAACGGCCACTAACCTTACAGAGAGAGAGCATTACAATCATTACAAGGTACTACATACAAGGTACACACACACACACTATATCTATATTAACCAACTTGTACAGCTGCTATAACAATCCCAGTATGAGCAGATTTTATTCTAAATATGCTTTGTTCAATTTAAGGCCCACCTCTTCTATACACTGTATAGCATTCTAGGGCTGTCCTCAACTATACTGTGATGTCCTCATCACAGTATTTGTGAACTAACTGATTAGCTGATTTCAATCAATAAATCAATAAATCTGTAAAATGTAAGTTACCAAAGAATACAGAAGGACTCCTTTAAATCTAGTGCATACCAAAGGCTAACAAATTGACTAACAAACACAACCAAACCAGCAATGAATTAACTAATCCACTGTGAGGGGGCAGCCACCAAAGCACTGGCCTATGTATCACGTATTCTACAAACCATGGAAAATGCTGGACTATGTTTTTAGTGAACGGTGCATAAACATCAACTGGATGTGAAGAGAAAGGGGGAGGGGAGGGAGGGGAGAGGAGAGGAGAGGAGAGGAGAGGAGAGGAGAGGAGAGGAGAGGAGAGGAAAGCCAGGTTAAAAGCCTATGCCCATGTCTGCTTGATTACCAGTCTAAACAATACCAGTATCATAACCCCGGGCAGAAAATCTTACAGTATCACTGTAGTCTAATGTTTACTGTAGGGGACTTCAGTTTGGGTCTAGTCTTACAACTAATGAACATTAATGCTACCTCCACCCCACACACACACACACTAACGGGGCGCTGATTTAGTCCCGGGAAATCGGGACAGATATTGTGTTTCAAGCAGCTGGTCCAGAATTAGACCAGAGTAGATTTGATACTTTCTCTTTCTCTCTCTCTCTCTCTCTCTCTCTCGCTCTCTCTCGCTCTCTCTCGCTCTCTCTCGCTCTCTCTCAATCAAAATAAGGTAAAGCTTCTATGACATCATCACAGGCTGACATTACAGACTTCTGGGGGCAGGAAACACACACACACACACAGGGGATGGGCATGAAAAGATCCATTACTTAACATGGATACAGCCGTCGACAGATATTCAGCAGAAGTCTATGATGGAAGCATGCACGATTTAATGTGTCAAATCCACTGTTGTCCATTTCTTTTTATATCGGTGATGCAAGCAACTGATGCTGTGTGCAGCGAGGTGTGGACATTATTCCAAACATGTATACGATAAGGTTCCAATTACGTCATGTAAAACTACTTTCTTTCCACAGTTTTTGTGTTTCCTTAACCGAAGACCACGGCAGACTTAAAGAATGAATCGTTCAACTTGTGAGTACAGTGGTTTTCAAGGATATAGCCCACTGCCGCTACATTTTGTAAAAAAGGTGACGGCTTTCGAGATCCCACGTCATTCGCTGAACATGAATATAACCGTGTCATCACGCAGGACCATCACTGTGCGCATCGAACGCCCCTATGAGGGAAACCTAATAAACGCATTAAGGTTCTAGTAGCAAACTAAAGGATAGATGAAGAACTTGCCGAGTCGTACAATGGACTTTGTGATGCCTTATCAGCATCAGTGCGCTTATCAGCGCTTTGCTCTGGGAGGACTACAGCACTCTAGAAAGAGACCAGGGCGAACTGGACCATTTAGTCTGAGCGAGCCACGCATTACACCATACGAAACCTCATTGCTTTGGTGGTCATTCAGTCCTTTATTTATCGTATGAACCCTTAATGTTTGCGTTCATTTATTTAGAAAGTCATTATTGTTTGTTTGTCAAAACCTTGTGAGGTTTATTCAATACCCTCTCTACCCCATTGTCAGTGGGATAATGTTTTGCAGTTCATTATATTTTTGTAAATGTTGTATGCTGCTGACAAGTAAGTAGAAAAGACTAATTCTCTTTACAGGCATACGCAAATCATACACTCAATGTCATTGTATTAGCATTAGTTGATTGTACAATGTAAATATATCACACTCCTAAGGTAGGAGTGTGTGCACGTACATACACAAGCGCATACGCAAATAAACGCATTAACACGGCACGCGCTCACAGCTCTACACACACAGTGTGTCACGCTTCCTTTCTAAATAAAGTGACTCACTGCATTGTAGTAATAGTTTGAGCGCAGTGTGTCGTCTTGTGTAGGCCTACACCTAATTACGCACACCATGTGCAATGTTAACACAAGACGGACGTAGCCGCCCCCGCGCGCCCCAACACACACACACACACACACACACTGACCTGCACCTGCATGAAGGACCCTCGGTAGAAGCAGCAGGCGGCGGCCGACAGCGCGCTCCACAGACTACACCTCTCCGTCATGATGGAAACACACCTTCCCCTCTTCCGTCTGGTACACCTTCCCAGCTCCTCTTCCTCCTCCTCTCACACCTCACCTGCCCCTTTCCCAGCTTTCAACTCGCCTCTCTTTTGCTTTCTTGCTTTTTCTTTCACCTTGTACTTTGGTTATATCTCGCCTCTGTGATTGGTTTCTCTCTCTTTCCCTCCGTCAGCCAACCATGTAAGCCCGGCTAACAGCCCCTTGGCACCCGCTGGAACCAGCCTGACCGCTAACCGCGAACCCCCCCGCCCCGGCTAAGCGCTATCCACCATGCTAGCGGTCCGCGCTACCAGCTATCCCGCTAGCAGCTGCCACAGATTCCCAGCTCGGCGGCGTCGCTGTCAATGGCATCCCTGCTGCTAGCGTCTCCTCACACCGGCTCCTGCTCTCGACCCTCCCTCTCTCTCTCTCTCTCTCGCTCGCCCGCTGCACTTGCTGCGCTGCACGCGGCTGCTATGGGATTACCTCATAGCTCGCTGATGAAAGGCAGTGGGGGGATGGGTGAGTGGGGGGGGGGAGAGAGAGGAGTGCCGTCGAATTGCAGGCGAGACCCCACCCACCGTAAACCCCTCCGCCCTGCCACGGCCGCCGCCGACGCCCGGCAACCACATCGAGTCAATACTGAAAGGGTTAAGGCGGGGCAGGGTGGAGGGGTAATATGATTAAAAAATACATAAAAAAAAAATATACAGAGAAAAGATGAAGAAAATGATCAATATTAGCCAGAGGATGAAATGAAGTGTATCGCTACATAGGGAGGGGAGAAAGAGAGAGGTGGGAGGGGAGTGTAGGAACCCTGTCTAAAGAAATCTTTCCTTTATTTGAGCTCTGAAAGGAACCCAGCCGGGGTGTCAGGGGAAGGAATGCACGCACACACAAGCACAAAATCACACACACAAAATCACCATTTTCCGGCTACATGTGGAAACCTCCACGTATCATTAAAGACTGCACAGCAAAAAATAATGTTGACAGAACTGTGTTATCCATGTGCGGGCGCGCGCGCGTGCGTGTGTGTGTGTGTGTCGTGGTATATAATGCTGTGTTTCTAAAAAGCGGTGCTGAGCAGCTAGACAGCTCATTAGAAGCTGAAACAAACGCAGGTGTTTCCAAGATAAAATGCTTCAATTTTCACCGGCCCATTTCACACGCTCTCTCTCCCACACCACACACACACACACACACACACACACAGGCAGAGGCGTCAGCTAAAAGAAGGGGATGGGAAGGTGGGGGGTCTCTTTTCCTGGAGGCCTAAGTAAGTGACATCACCGAGGACGCTTCGCCATAGCAACGCCTGCGTGAAAAAGAAAGCGTTTGACGGCATCCTTAAGTCTGCGTTTAGCTAGCTCTGCACCACTGCAGAGAGAGAGAGAGAGAGAGACAGAGAGAGAAAGAGAGAGACAGAGAGAGATCTAGCTCACCAGGTCACATTTGCTAGTCTACACAATTAATCTTGCAGTCTTCCCAGACACACACACACACTGTACACAAACACACACAGCGCTGGAGATAGCAGTAATCGCGTTGCTAATCTCTGTCATGATTGCAGTGTTGTAAGGCGCGACGCAGCTCTGCTCATTATCTACAGCGTGTAATCTCACACGCGCAGCGCTGGATTACACATATAACACTAAAATCTCCCACTTTCTCCGCAATCCTCTGTGACAATATGCCTGACAAAACCCAGCTGATATTACAACTGTTTAGGCTGCATCTCAGCCCGTGCACATGCCACACAAAGTGCATGCATCCTTCAATGCATGGTTTGTGCCTTAGAGTAACTGCATTAGAACAGCTGCTATTAAACTTTCTGACCCATGACCTGTGAATAGGAAACAATCTGCTGCTTTCAGGGAAACATTTGGCTTTTTTTGAAGCTTTTTATGTAATGGATTGCTGCGCTCATAGATATAGGCCCATGCTGTCAGAAAAGGCTAAACAAAGTTCCCATCTTTATTTCAGAGAGACTAAACAGGGCTCCTTTTAAAATATACTCTGGCATTTACCTTAGCCTAGATTTACCTATACAGATACACTTTCCACTGTAGCGGGCATGTAGAAGAAATACATGACTCAATATAATAATCACTGGCAAAAGCTTAGAAGTTATTTTTTTTAAGATCATTGCATGAAATAAAATCCTGTGAAGGATGGTAAATCAATGAGCTTTGAAGAACCTCCTTATCAGACGCTCTGCTGTTTAGTTTTCTATCTTCAAACGGTGTTACTCGCATCTGAATTCGCCTGGGAACTGATTTAAGTAGCAGAAAAAATAAATCTGACATTTTTCACTTTTAAGATATTCCGATTTTTCCTGAGAAACGGCACAGCATCGATTTAAATGCCTCAGTTCCCCCTCTGCTAATCATCTACCTCTCCCACTAAATTAATGTCCCTCTTAGTTACTCTAAACTACAATCTAGCGCTTTACAGTATAGGTCACTTTAGTGACACCTAGTGTGTACAGCTTGTTGGCCAATGGGGGCTCTTGTAGTACGTTCTGCATAGTGTCTTTGCTGGACCAACTACTGCTGTTTGAAAGAAAACACCTCACAACCTGTGTCGCCCCTTGGCGTGAGCCTATCAGAACTGCAACTGGAAAGGCTTCCATGTAGGCTAAAGCATCATTGTTTTAAGACAAGATGATAAGATGTAAATAGCAACACACAAAAAAGAGAAAAAAGTTAGACATTGTAGCTTTAAAATCTAATCTCTCCTGTATTGGACTCCTCCTTCTTGTCTGTCCGTTTTAGCCTCACTCTCTGTTTATTCGTCTTTTCTCTCCTTTTTCAGCAGGGAAGGAATTTCTTTCCTTCCCTGCTGTTTCATTCTCCTCCTTCATCTCTGTACACCTGCTCCTTCCCTCCATCTTAGCCTGTAATCCATCCCCTCTCTCCTGGCCACTTTCTAATCCTCCCGCCTCTCCCGCCTCTCCCCCAGGCCTCCTGGCCCCTCCTCCACCTCTCCCCCTGTCTTCTCCCCTGCTCCGAGCCAGGCTTCAGTTAAATATTAATTAGCGTTCTCTGTCCTGATGGAGGACCCCTGCATTTGTGTGTGTGTGTGTGGGGGGGGGACGTGAGGCCAAGCCTCCATAGTCAAGAGACTGTGTTCATGCGTGAGTCTGTAAACAAAGAGGTCCTTCACTGGAGGCTATAGGAAGGTATTGCTGATGATCTCTGTGTGTGTGTGTGTGTGTGTGTGTGTGTGTGTGTGTGTGTGTGTGTGTGTGTGTGTGTGTGTGTGTGT
>JAODLI010075215.1:0-12434 GCA_027575585.1 Percopsis omiscomaycus
ACAACAGACAACAGACAACAGGCAACAGGCAACAGACAACAGACAACAGACAACAGGCCACAGACAACAGACAACAGGCAACAGGCAACAGACAACAGACAACAGACAACAGGCCACAGACCACAGACAACAGACAACAGACAACAGGCCACAGACAACAGGCAACAGACAACAGACAACAGACAACAGGCAACAGGCAACAGGCAACAGGCAACAGGCAACAGGCAACAGGCAACAACAGACAACAGACAACAGACAACAGGCAACAGGCAACAGGCAACAGGCAGCAGACAACAGGCAACAGGCAACAGGCAACAGACAACAGACAACAGACAACAGACAACAGACAACATACAACAGGCCACAGACAACAGGCAACAGGCAACAGACAACAGACAACAGACAACAGGCCACAGACCACAGACAACAGACAACAGACAACAGACAACAGGCCACAGACAACAGGCAACAGGCAACAGACAACAGACAACAGACAACAGACAACAGGCAACAGGCAACAGACAACAGACAACAGACAACAGGCCACAGACAACAGACAACAGACAACAGGCAACAGGCAACAGACAACAGACAACAGACAACAGACAACAGGCCACAGACAACAGGCAACAGACAACAGACAACAGACAACAGACAACAGGCAACAGACAACAGGCAACAGACAACAGACAACAGGCAACAGGCAACAGACAACAGACAACAGACCACAGGCCACAGGCCACAGACAAAAGACAACAGACAACAGGCGCGTTCGTCTCTGCAGTGCCACGCTGAGCGACAGACACCGCACACATGCGTCGACATTGCAATCAGAAATTTCATATGTGGATCAGTACGGTAGCAGTAAGCCAAACACGGCCCGAACCAGGGGGGTGTTGTCCGTCGACTGGCATTGTCTTTTCCATGCCCCTCCAAATATTATCCCGCTTTTCCACCGGCTCCATAATATTATGGAAGGGAAGTAAAGGGACAGCAGCCACGGCACAGACGGAGTACAGGCCTTCTGACAGCTGGGCGGAGAATCGACACATCCTGTCAAACACGTCTCCTGTCAAACACGTCTCCTGTCAAACACGTCTTCTGTCTGCCTTTCAGTGGTGGACACACATTCTGCTGCGTTTGATGTCTCAGCATCGCGTTCCACTACGGCAGGTACTGACACATGGAACCATGCATCTCTACTACAGTATACAGTACATGGTAAACAGTATACACCGGAGGAAGAGGGTTCAATTTAAAATGTGTCCATTTGGCCAGAACTTTTATCCAAAAGCTCTGTTGTCGAGTAACAGTGAGCGAGGTAGGGGGTTTGGCATCTTGCTCAACGGTGTTTACAAGTAGAGAGTCAACCTCCCTAACAGGTAACCTATCCTGCCCCACCGTGTTCAATTACATTGTGGACTGTTCGCTGAAATACTCTAAAATGTTAAATGTTCAAATATTTTAGATGCATTTTAGATGCATCATGCTAACAACAACAACATGCTAACGATCATTTAGCAGACACTTAAGGATGAGTGTTAAGGAGCAGGTAGGGGTTAGGCATGTTGCTTAAGGATATTGACAAGGTACACTGGGCACGTCGGGGTTCGAACCCAAAACGTTTTTTTTGGGCTTTTCCCCCCGGGAGTCAACCCCCGTGAGCGCTAACCTAATCTGTGCGAGCAATATCCGTTCACAATTGTTCTCTCATCCCTCGCTGAGACAAGAGGAACTACTTTCAGGGAAAGTGGCACCAGCATTCTTTTTGGTTACACATGCCCACACACACACATTGTAATGCCACCCTGCCCCCTCTGGCCAATAAACACAATACACACATTTCCGTGGAATGCATAGACATAAACATAAAAGTCTTTTTTGCAGTGTGTGTGCATACCGCCTGCCTCCAAGCGTAGGTAGCGGTCGAGCCGGGCCCTAAATCACAAATGGTGACTTCAGTTCGCTTTATGCTATTGTGCGGCAGATTAAAACACTTTGCGCTTCCCCTGAATGGTCATTCGGCTTGCCCACCTCCTCAGCGCATTCCCCCGTCCTCCGCCAACCAGCTGTGTGTGCGCGTGATGTGTGTGTGTGTGTGTGCGTGTGGGAGTAGGAGGGCGATCGAGGACCACTGTGCGTGGGCTGAACAGTGGCTGCGGTGCTAATAGGCCTTTTCTCCCCTCAGCGGGATGCAGAGAGCTGTCATTTACATGGAGGTAATGGAGTGATGGAGAAGTGGATGAAATGTGTGTGGGCGAGCAACGGCGAGGGCCTAGCACCTCTCTCTCTCTCTCTCTCTCTCTCTCTCTCTATCTACGCCCTTACACTTGTTCATTTTCTCTCTCTCTCTCTCTCTACGCCCTTACACTTGCTCATTTTCTCTCTCGCTCTCTCTCTCTCTCTCTCTCTCGCTCTCTGATTCATCTTTTAGCCACTGTTCTCGCATGTTTCCCGTCCATGTTTGAATTTGTTTGTCTTCTCGTTCCTTTCTGTCACCCTCTCATCTTCCTCGTCGCCCACCTTTAATCTCCAGGAATGTGGTGCGATGCCACAGCCAGTAACACATTACCATCTAACTGGTTATAAGTATGACAAAAAGCATTGGTTCTTTGACTCTCCTTCTGTTATTGCATTTCTGGTATTGAGTACATACAAGGTACAGTCAGGATACTTGTGTTGCAGAGCGGCAGTATTTAGAGAGGATCTGAGGGACTCAAACATCTCCTTCATATATGATATATTCCCATATTCCTTTACAACATGACACGTTAACAATCCCTCTATTATGAAAGAGTGTCATCTGCCTGCTTGTGGCATTGAGTCAATGGTGGAGTTTGAATGTTGTCCAAATGCATTGTAGAATAAATTCATTCTGTGGGAGAGAGCAGGGTGCTTAAATAGTGTCTGGACTGGATTCAATCTTTCTACAATGAAAGGCAATTATCCAACCAATCTGCTGTATGAATGTAGTTGAGTCAAAAACAACAAAAATGTAGCTGAATTATTACAGTAACCTCTCTGTTGTTTCAGCTCATTTATTATAATCAAGAATAAGCCTACTAGATGTACCATCAGTCTGTATGAAATCAATTCAATTCAATAATTTGGCAAATACAGTCAAATTATGATAATTATTATTATTATGGATAGATATTGCTGAAAGAACATCTGCATAACAGCTTAAGATGTATCAAAATAAAAATAAAAAGCCATTACCCGAAATGAGAACAAAAGACCAGACTGTAAGATTGTGAACTTAGAGGAAAATCCATAAGCTGAATAATATAGTTTCTCTTCACATCAGCAGAAATTTAAATGACCTTTTTGAGATTTGAATATTGGTAATAAGCGCTGCAAGTAAGCAATGAAGGCTCTTTGAAAGAAATCGTGTAATAACCGTTCACAATATTTCAAGTAAAGTTGGTCTTTTGTGATAATGGTCACAAGAGAAGCCTTATTCACAGCAAAGTACTGGGAGTTTGAATGTTAACAGCAATTGAGACATGCCAATTGAAATGTGAAGAAATGTGACAGTTATAATATATAAAAATCCTTTTTTTGCTATTAAGACGAGCCATAAAACTAATTGAGAAGAAGGGCAAGCCTCCAACTCTTACCAATGATTAATAATCTAAACTTTAAATAAACGATGGTACTTTCCACAAAGGACTTGCAAGCAATGTAGGTGCTTCACTGAGCAAGGGGTGGGGGGTGGTGGGGGGGGACTTTCTGACTTGATGCACTGATCAGACATCAGTGAGAGTTTTTAACTTCAGGGAAATATTTGAGTTTCTCTTGGCGTGGGCTGGAGTCCGTCAGTATTGTTGATACATTGGAAGTAAAAGGTTTTAGGTAGTGTGCACAAGACGTGAAATAACAAGGGGGCTGCCCTCTTTCCTCTGACAGAAAAGGGGGGTCCTATCTGCTCCTCGCTCCTCGCTGACAGGAAACGCTTGCCACAAACCAACGTATACCCCCCACCCAGATTGTGCATACACACACACACGTGCGCGCGCACACACACACACACATACACAGAGGCAAATTACAGCCGCATATACACACACACACACACACACACGTATACACACAGAGAGAGAGGGAGACATGCATGCACACATATGAGAAAAAGTGACGTGGGAACCATTGCAATGTGGAAGAAAGAGAGTTCTCAATCCCCCCCCCCCCTCTCTCTATCTCTTTCTCTCTCTCTCACACATGCATACACACTCGCTTTCAAGGCCATGCTCATGTGACTGCAGTGTCCACACCTGCGTAATGCTGTGACATTTAAAGCTGTATTCATCATTGTCTCTGATTCATTCATTAAACATCGTTATTTAATTGGTGGCGTGAGCGAGCGCAATGTAAACTGACAACTTGACTTTGTTTGGACATGCTCCACAGACCGCTAGAGAACCAACAGAACCTCTTCCACAATGGACGTAAATGATTCTCAGTTTTTATGTTAGCACATACTGTATGCATGTTAGCATATACAAATGAAAATGAAGCAGCTTTGAGTATAGTAAATGCAGAGAATAGTAAACTTGACTTTGTTTGGACATGCTCCACAGACCGCTAGAGAACCAACAGAACCTCTTCCACAATGGACGTAAATGATTCTCAGTTTTTATGTTAGCACATACTGTATGCATGTTAGCATATACAAATGAAAATGAAGCAGCTTTGAGTATAGTAAATGCAGAGAATAGTAAATGCAGAGTAGCAGCATACAAGCATCATTACTTACAATTTCTTACAAGTAGTTGATCTAATTTAGAATTTTAGTAATTTTTAAGTTACTGTTTAAGTTATTTTTGTCCATCAAATATTGTGGAGAGAAAAATTCCCTGATTTACAAATGTGTTTTGCACACCATTCCTTAATAGTGACTTGGCATTTAAATAAATGTGCTATGATTTGAACAAATAGATATGTCGATTCTTTATACTTTGTGCGTGCAATTCTCATGAAATGTTATTTGTAAATCTGCGATTCTGCATGTGAAGTGTTGAATCTGCATTTGTGAATTGACCAATACACACATTCATTCATTTTATCAACGACGTAATTTTGAGAAGTTTGTTTCGCTCTTCTGCGATCCGCACACAAATAGCTCTTGATCCGCATACAAATGCCACCCCCATTTCGGCAACAACATATTTCTCTACATAAAATATTGGGTTCTAACAAAAATCTGCAATAGAATGTTCTTCAATAATTTTTGGGCAATTTTGGGTTACTAAAAAAAAAAAAAAATCTTCAAGATTCTTCAATGGAACTATATTTTTGAAATTGTTTTCAGTTTCTGTTTTCAGTCATCCAGATTTTCTCTCTGTGCCATCTCATCTTATCTTAACAGTAAGTAACTGAGTTGGTAGCTTTCGTTTTACTTTCTGTGCATAAATGGGGTTGTGTGTGCGTGTGTGTGTGCGTGTGTGTGTGTGTGTGTGTGTGGCAGGGGTTGCCATTGAGACAAGGTCCCGTCAGACGCACATGCAGGCTGTAAACGTTTCTCTTCCTCTGCTGTTCTTGTTGAGCATCTTGAATTGTACAAATCAGTACACATCAGTAAATGTTATCAAAAAATAAATCACCGTAAACCTAGATAGCTTAGTTTATTGGAACTTGATTAAAATTAAGTAAGCAAACTTAAGTACTCAGTGTAAAAAGTACTTGACAAGAGTATACTAAACAGCTTAATATGTTAAAGCAAATAGTGAAGTTAATTATGTTAGCTTGCATTTGTAATAATGTTCTATAAACCTAAGGACTAATAGGTATTGTATTTAGTTTACTGTATTTATCTATATTGTACTTGTTTTATATATTTTTCGTTTCTATTGTTTCTATTTTACATACATGGAATATTGGAAGGATCTTTATAAAGACATTATTTTGAGTAATCAGTTTCTCTCAATAATAATTTTTTACAATTTCAGTATTTTTCAGACAACTGCTGTTGTGGGAGGGATCTTTTATACTGTGTCTTTTCAAGTGTCTTTTCCAAAGACAGTTTGGGATGCAACTAGACCCTTCAAAACAGCACCGTTTTGGGGAAGGCACTAGAGAAGAGTCAATAGGGAACTGGGCCATTTTGGGGCAACTCTCAGAGAAAAGTCAACAGGACTGGGGTACATTTCCATTCGGCTAAGTGGACTTGATGGACTAGAGGAGATGAAGAGACCTAAATTTAGCTTGGGGAGGTGATTGAGGACATTGCAATTAGCAGTTGTCTGCTAGTGTCATGAAAACTTTGCAAAGAATAAAAGTGTTGTAATGCATTGATTTAGTTTCCAAGAGCCAGTTTGACTTAACTTTGTGCGCTGGAGAAATATCTAGTAGCTCTTCTCACATTCGTTTTGAAGTCCAGTAAACAGAGGAGAGACACGTCTTTATACCAAAGAGTCCTTCACCCTCATGGCATCATCAGGCTGTGCCAACACAGGTGTTATCTGCAGAGAATTAAAGGGACAGTGTTGTGTTTCCAGTATCCCATCATCTGTCACATTACATTAGCCATTACAACCAGTGAAGAGTTTACATTGTGTGTGTGTGTGTGTGTGTGTGTGTGTGTGTGTGTGTGTGTGTGTGTGTGTGTGTGTGTTAGTGCACGTATTTCAAACTTATTTCAGTTTCACATTCATTCAAGACCAATAAAACCTGCAAAACCCATAATTTATCTAAATTGAATGAATTTAAAAAACAAAATACAAACTAAATAAATACATATTATTGTATTAACACTCTGAAGCACATTTTGAACAAAGACATTTATCTTCTACTTACTTCCTGAAATCACTAAACAGTGTGTCCCCAACGAACAGGGAATAACAATGGGGAATTGTGGAATATCCCTGATAAAGGCTGTAAGCACCCCCCACCACCCCACCCACCCACACACACACACACACACACACGCACACACACACACACACACACACACACACACTTGGTGGGGGATTTGGGAGGTGTTAGGGACAATCTACCTAGCATTGCTTTCCTCAGCTGAATCCAGTTCCTCCTATCAAACCGTCACTGTTGAAAAGTCAGTTGACTCTGTCCACCCACAGTGGAGTTCATCTTAACCACACACACAAACACGGTACATGTGTCCCAGAATCCTTTGGCCTGGGGTTCGGTGTTACCCTGTAAACTGTAGAGCAGTGGTTCTCAAGATCTTTGCCCTTTTAACCCCCAAAAAAGTGTTGATTCCAACCCCCACAACAAGAGCCCAATTGGACCTGCAGGACAGACTCTGCTCTCCTCTGGGAGTTTTGATCTACCGATGTAGGCTATGGAGGAGGCAGCAGCCCATGGGAGTCTCTCTCTCTCTCTCTCTCTCTCTCTCTCTCTCTCTCTATCTCTCTCACCTTTGCATGTATAGGTGTCTGGTCCACGCTTTTCACGCCTACACCCTTCCTCCTCTTCCTTTTTTTACCTCTTCCCCCCTCTGTGGAGGGGCGAGGAGGTCTCTGTAATGCGAATTAGGGAATAAATACACGTTAAGAATACATGTTGAACATGAACAGGCTGTTATAACAATACACTGGAAAAATATTATTAACATTCATTTTATCGTGAATGTATCTATCTATCTATCTATCTACGTATCTATCTATCTATCTATCTATCTATCAATCTATCTATCTATCCTATGCTTTTTTTTTAAATATCTCTCCCCCACACACAAAAACCCCACAGATGACACACACACATACACACAATTTTTCACACCTCTACACCCAGTATTTCAGACTAATCATTCCCGGAGTGTGTGTGTTCGCCACAATGAGCCTGTGATTGTTGTCGTTACTCTGCCTGAATCCTCAGTATGCTACCTGGGTTACTGTAACTGCAAATTCTAATGAAAAGTGTCAGCTTTTCTCAGAGAAAGAAAGAAAGAAAGAAAGAAAGAAAGAAAGAAAGAGAAAAAGAAAGAAAGAAAGAAAGAAAGAAAGAAAGAAAGAAAGAAAGAAAGAAAGGAATGAAGAAACTTGCGGAGAGCACAATCTGGTTTCCTAGCAACTGATTGCGCTGGGTGCAGGGTGGTGGACCCTCATTGCCCATGTTTTGGGCCTCCCCTCCACACGCCTGTCGGCGATCATCCAGCGTTTTTCTGCCTCCACCTGCCGCCTCATAACACATCTCTATGTTTAGCCAGGGAATGTTTCTCTTGTAGAGAAATGCGCCTGTGCTTTAGAAGACAAATAAGTAATTGCTGTGTACTGTCAGAGAGAGATACTCCTCTGCCTGGTGTGGAAGGGACGTCCAGACTCCACAAAGAGCTGTAATTACAAACAGAAAGACATTTTCTGCCATTAATTAGGAGAATTGTTTACACATCCAAGCGCACACAGAGGCGCTCCTGACAGCTAGGAATGCAAATGATCAATCACAGACAATGCATTTGATAAGAGCAAAGCACGCCGCAAGAATCACCGCTCGCGCCCAAGGGCCTCGTCCGTCGCTATGGGAAACTATTGTACTTCTGTGGACGTTGTACGAGATAGAACTGTAAACCAACGGAGGTACAGCCAATCACATGAACACACACCGCTACAACAGGTTTATCAATGGCGCTTCGCAATGGCAGACCAACGGGCTCCAGAGGGAGGGAGGGAGGGAGCAGGGGAGGAGGGGAGTATAGGTCTTTGGGTCGCTAATTTTCAAAATCGTACTCTCTTTCGTTCCTTCCTAGCCAGCTCTCGTTGCAACTCTCAAATCCTGCCCTGCAGCTGCTTTAAATCTTAGATATTGGTCCGTTTGACCAAGCCATTACCTCCTGGACTGTTTGGTACATTTAAATGTCCTTGCCCAATGGCAACCGAAAGAGTTACAGCAGAATTACTCACCCTAGAACATCTCAACACATCCCAACCAGTTCTTCCTACCAGCGCACAAATTGTGGGAAAACTTTTGGCTAGAATGATTATACTGACAATGGAAATAAGCTGACCTGACATTGGATTGTTTTTTTGCATTACATTAAAATATCTGCACTCTTCCTACTATAGTCATGTCAGTGCTCACAAATAAAGCATAAACTCCCACCAAATAAAATCCACACACTCAACCCCCCCCAACACACACACACACACACACACACACACACCGACATACACAAGCGCACAGAATTGCAGAGGTGTTGGAGAGCTGACCTGTGGCCCAATAATCAGAGCTCTGTGTTCTCCAGTGTGTTATGTAAGAGCAGTGCTAGTCACATCCTCCTACAAAGCTACAGTCACGATGAGCACCCATATACTGCCCCAGTCCCACACACACACACACACACACACACACACACACACACATGCACACACACACACACACACATGCAAACACATCACACAACACTCCAATACATACTAGAGGACCTACTATAACATGCACACATATACAATACCCAATAGAATCCCTCAGAGAGGAGATTGAAATCTTGGAAAATTAAGTTAGTGAAGGGGGGTAAAACAAAAATAACAACAACAAATAATACCAATAATAATAATAATATTTATAATGATAATAAATAAATAAGCTTTATTTATATAGCTGAAACCAAACTGGTAGCAAAAGCACATTTGACAGTCAACTTTACAGCAAAATACTGAATAATAATGCAATGCAATAATGCAAAATAATTAATTTAGGGTTAAAAAAAAGAAGCAACAAAAAATATTCAACATTTAGTTCTGTCAAAACAATTAATAGTCCGTAGATAACAGCACTGTGCTTTTCTATGAATATTATTTCGCTTTACAGGTGTGCTGATATAAAGCGATCATGTTGCAGTTTGGATTGCGGTCAGATGACTTGAGAGCTCCTTGGTTACGGGACGGTTCAGTACAATTAGGGGGCAGGATAGCCTATTGGTCAGGGTGGCTAAAGACCAAAGCATACCTTATGCATCTGCTAAGTAAGTGACGTCATTGGCTATGCAATGGATAGAAGCGTGCAGATAAATGTGTACGATTACGATGCATGAAAAGCTAGCTAGCCTGCATGCGGTCTTGTCGCTTGGCAACACGTTTTGTTACGGAATCCTGAATGAGCTCATTTTGTTGGTGAAAGTGAATTAACAGCAAAAATCATATTCTGATGTCTCCAACTACTCAAATGAAACAGATGTATAAGCGCAATAAGATTCAGGATCGTTCAGATCTCACTGTATGTCCAAATCACAGCCATGCTCACACGATGCAATCCCTCGTTTGATATTGCTTTAAAAAAAAAGTATTCATTAATAATAATAAATTATACATATCCAGTCCATTTCACTCCATATTTCATGCGATGTAGGAGGATATTCTGCTAAATGTTTTCCACCCTCAGGAGCCTGGAGCCGAGAATAGCAGGCATGCAGCAGCACCTGTGGGGGGGTGGATGACCCTGATGAATAAATATGAAGATAACCTGTACCTCTCAACCTGCTCCCCATATGCTTCCAGGAGAGAGAGAGAGAGAGAGAGAGAGAGAGAGAGAGAGATATTGTGAAAAAAAATCATATTTTTAAAAATGCCTCGGAGACCTTTTGTTTGTGTGTGTTACCATTGAAGTGTGTCTTGGTGTTAAAGTGCATGCTTGTGAGTGTGTGTGTGTGTGTGTGTGTGTGTGTGTGTTTCAATGTGTCTGTACATTGTGTAAACAATCTATTGGCCAGCATCTATGAATGTGTACAAGTGCATTTCTATAGCTGTGAGTGTGTGTGTGTGTGTGTTGGGGGCGGTAATGCGTAGGAGTGCACAGTGGCTTTTTGACAGAGCCTCGAGAAGCTTGTATTTGCGAGTCTTTTGTTTCATGTTTTCAACTCCTATTGAGCTCAGAATTAATCGCAGCAAGCAGCGCGGCTTAAGTACCGCGGACCATGAAAGGCACCAAACAAACAAGGCTTTTAAAGGCTAATTTTCACAGGTCACTTTGCATAAACCATCAAAATCCAATATTACCGTAATGTTGACAGCACTCAAACTCTAATGCTTTGACTGTCAACAGAAACATGAAAAACATGAAAAACCAAATCTTGCACTTGACAATGAGAAATAGGATAAAGTTTCCCGTTTGTTCATTACAACAACAGAGAAACCTTAGCAACCACTTCTCATCGCTAACACTGTATGGGAACATGTGGCCTGTGTCTAGTCTGTTATGCATAAATAAATAGTTTGATATGAGTGATGGCTGCTGTGTTTTCTGGCCACGGCCCGTGTGTTGGTTAGGTAGGAAAATGATGTGGGTGGGGGATTTGGATCTCTTCGATACTGGCACTCTGTTTTCACTAGCAGCAGATTTATGGTGACAAGGGGAAACAGAAGGGGTGATCCCAGCATTAAGACCTCACAACATTACAAATTATACAACATGTAGTGTGAAAATATATGCAAAGCTGCCTTTTTTCTTAAAATTACACAATGCAATTATTGTAATTAACTGTGTCCACTTTCATAAAATATAAAATTCTGTACATTAAAAATTGGCCGGCAATTGATGAGCGATGATTTAAGTATATAAAATTCAGCTTCAGAAACACTTCTTACAGGACCTTGGTGATCTAAAGCAGGTTTCTTATCTCTGAGCTGAGCTGGGCACAATGACTGTAAATCTGACAAGTAAATGAGACGGATGCATTGTGGGTACATGGCATTCCATCCCCTTTTTGTGGTGTGAGAATATTCTGCAACTACAAAAACAAGACTGAGCATTGTATGCACCCCTTGCTTAATGTAGGATAGGCGGTGGGATTAAGCATTACGAGAAGACGTCTGCGAAACAGCCGAAGGCGATGTCTTTTCTGTGTGGGACCGTGGTGTACCAGTCTTCATGGCTTTCAGCTGTAATAGAGTAATAAGCAGTAATAGAGTAAATAAGAACATAAAATGAACTGTAATTTGAATATTGTCGTATTAATGTACAGACCCCACATGCCAGCTTCTGGTGGTTAGACATGATGCTCCGCTCACATAATCACATAATAATCACATAATAATCACATAATAATAATCAACAATATATTTCAATGAGAAAAATATCTTTATATGCGTTGCCAGATGGTGAGGACCACCGCTGTTTGTTTCCCCCAGGGGACACACAGTACAATCCCACCTTAACAAATATATAAAGACCAGGACAGATGGTGGGTGCTCAAGCTGTTACCATATTCAAGGGGACCCTCTAAAGTAGTGCTAATATACATTAGTTTGTATCTAATTATAATATATCGCTATATTAATATATCTAAATAAGATATAACACAGTGATACACCATTTACCATACGGACATACCGGTATGTATGATAACATGTTAAATGAGAGAGGAACCAAATTAGGAATGTGTTAAAGAGTACAGATCTACATAGAGAGAGAGAGAGAGAGAGAGAGAGAGAGAGAGAGAGAGAGAGAGAGAGAGAGAGAGAGAGAGAGAGAGACAACAC
>JAODLI010075216.1:0-12433 GCA_027575585.1 Percopsis omiscomaycus
GGGTAGGTAAACTGACAATCTGGCGATGAGTGGAGGGAAGAGCCGGGTTCAAATACAGGTGGGTGATGAGTTGATGATCAGCTGTAGCGTAGGAGGACCAGGACCGGAAGCCACGCCCGCACAGGAACACAAAAGGACAGACAGGGATGCAAAACAGGAAACACTGGGGAAAGGGAGACATACAGACACGAAAGGCAGGGAGAGGAACTGCAGGCTCATGACAGTTTTGCCCTTCCATCCACATTAATCCAGTGTTTTCCAGCACTAAGACTGGAGCTTTTCAAAACCCCGCTCTCAATTGGATAAATCTGAATATGCCGTGTTCGCCACCCAGTATGACAATACTATTTTGGCAGGGAGTAGAAAAATTGCACCGGAAACAGCGGCCAAGCTCGCTACCGCCCATACAAGGGCATCTCTCACAGCCTAACAATTTCTAGTCCCCCTGTTAGATGTTTCTAGTCCCCCTGTTAGATGTCGCTCTCTTTATTGTGCTTTGAAAGAGACAAGTTAGTTTTGTTTTTAAGGAACTAAACCCATGTGTCAAATAAAGAGATTCAAGCCTTTGGCCTTTTCTTTAGTGGTTTCCAGTTACTCTGCATTTGTAAATTTGTGTTTGCTTTAGAGCTTTTCAAACATCTCTTCAAATATGGAAAGCTGCTATACAGTATTCGATATCTCATTCTAATCTAATCGAAATTGATTCAGAAGCTTGTGAATCGTAATCAAATAGAAGGGCATCGTTGCCAATACCCACCCCTGCCAGTTGCTATTGGTGTGTGACCTGCCTCACACTGTCATCACCTGGCACAAATTTAAGCCAATTGGATACAGCAATTGCCATAACCTGTAGCCTGTAGATGATGCTGTTCCTTGATCTTTGTGTTTGTTTCCTCTCTAAAGAAAATGCCCTATAGGTTATTAGCATGATGGTGGTTTTCTGTGTTATAGATGGTTGGCATTGGTACTTCTGATGTCAACCTGGACAAGTACAGGCACGCGTTCTGCAGCCTTTTGGGAAAGGATGCAGACAGTTGGGGTCTTTCTTACACTGGTATGTCTTAACACATAAGGTATTGCATGTCCTTGTGTTTGACTGGTTTTGCAGAGCTACGTCATCAGGCAAGATGACACTGTTCATAAGCAACCTTCTAAGTGATTGTCCTCTTCACCCGCAGGCTTATTGCATCACAAAGGAGACAAAATGAACTTCGCTTCCCGCTTTGGTCAGGGATCCATCATCGGAGTACATCTAGACACCTGGCATGGCACACTTACTTTCTTCAAGAATCGCAAGTGTATAGGTTAGTATGCCGAAGGGCTGCATTTAACCAGGGTGGGTTTGATCCCCATATTGTATAAGGGATCTCAATGCATGTCTTACTGTTTGGTTTGGCTTGTGGTTTGAAAATCCTATGTAACCATGCAGCTTTTAATGTTAGATAAGATAAGATAAGAGACTTTATTGATCCTACTTCGGGCAAATTCACTTGTCACTGCAGCACAAAAATAATTATAATACACATGAAATAGGAAATGTAAAAAAAAAATAAGAACAGTAATAACACCAGTAATATGTGCACGTGCAACATTACTGAGGAGGTTCCAGAGCTGCTGCCACTCACGCAGCGCCATTTTGGGTTGGCTGATTACACCATTTCACACTTTGATGACGGATGACTCATACTGGGATAAAGAGGGGGTGTAATAATTTTTATGTCCAGTTAAAGTGTGAGTGTGTGTGCGCGCATGTGAGTGAAAGAAGACACACACACACTCTATTGGCTATTGTAGAGACAATCCCCTAGACACATCCTGCCCCAAGCCAATGTCATGGCAAGGAGTGCTGAAGTATATCAGGTTTAGGATGACGTCTGCTGTTAAAGCAAAATATTATAAATTCTCCTTAAAACATTTTCTCACCGTTGCAGGTGTTGCTGCCACAGAGCTGCAGAACAAGAGCTTCTACCCCATGGCATGTTCTACAGCAGCTAAAAGCAGCATGAAGGTGATCCGCTCCTGCTTTACTCCCACCTCCCTTCAGTACCTGTGTTGTGCCCGCCTGCGCCAGCTACTGCCAGGCTGTACAGATACCCTGAATGTGTTGCCCCTGCCTCCTGGCCTGCGTCAGCTGCTGCACAATAAGCTGGGCTGGGTGCTGAGTCTTAACGGCAGCACCACAAAGGAGAGCCACAGTGGGCCTGAACAAGCTTTGGACCTGCCTGCTCCCCCCCTAGCTAGACCTTCCTCTTCTGAGAGCGATTCTGAGGGTTGTAGCTCTGACCTGGAGGACTGCCAGAGGAAAAGGTGCCGCTGGACATAATTGGATGTGACATGTGGAAGACCTCCCAATGTCCTGAGACACTCCCTGTGGTTTTATTCCCCCTGCCACAATCCATCATGTACACAGAAGCTAAAAAATAAAACGGACAGTTGAAGGCAGAGGAGGTGTTTGATGCAAAGCAGGAGAAGTGATGGCAAGTTTTCTATGGGCCCTGCATTTCTAAATTGTGCTCTTATAAACTGCTGTTCTGTTGTACTGGCTCCAATGAAAGACTAGTTTTGTTTTATTGGTCACCGTAGCGTATTCATGACCACGAAGATGCAAAGTAAAATGTGTCCCTGATTTTCAGCTGTATTTCTGAATGCAGGTGTGTTTGGGACTACGCAACTGTACCGCCCATTGCTTTTGTCTTGTATGGAGGTGTACAGTGCTGGTAACCATGATGCTAGCATAGAATTAGCTAAGTTATTATCCACATTGATAAGTTGTGTGAGATTCATGAACTGTCACCACCAGTAACACAGCATTGTGTAATATTCCCATGGATGCTATTCATTTCAGATGTTAGAAAGTTGACCTGTCCGAGACACTGTGGGTTGGATTGAGGAAATAGTCTAGACAGAGGAGTGTTACAAAAAGGAAACAGTTTTTAACGCTGTCTACGTAATATGAATGTATCAGCTTTTGGAAACCCTCACTATTCACTGATAGTGGTCACTTATTCCTTTTACATGTTTAGTAAACAAGATATTCAATATACCTTGAAAACCATGAAACAGTCAAGTATAAGCCTTGACTGAGATTACCCTAGATTTAGCTGTTGCACATCCTATTACTTTTTAATAACCTATGCTCAGTGATATAACAAACACAAGTCCTATTGACGATTATGCATCTTTGACCGGAAGTTATGCAAGCATTCACTGAGACTGCTTTCAAAAAAAGGGTCT
The DNA here is from genome assembly GCA_027575585.1 of Percopsis omiscomaycus. Lineage (NCBI taxonomy): Eukaryota > Metazoa > Chordata > Actinopteri > Percopsiformes > Percopsidae > Percopsis > Percopsis omiscomaycus. Next base: position 3,235 of record JAODLI010075216.1, read on the forward strand.
GCAAGAGGAGCAGGATTTTAAAGTGGTCACTGTTAGCAGTGATACAAGAAACTGCCCTTATAAAAGTGGGAACCACAAGTAGAAAGATGCTTGGGAACTCTTGTTTATCAACCATGATGAATGGTTACCTTTTTATATTGTTTAGAAGCTATTTTGAGTGTTTCTTTGGAAGCTGGTAGTTCTGTCCTTGTCAACATTGGTCATTTATGTAACTTCTGAGAGGGTGCTGTTGGCCCAGTATTATTTTGTTCTCATGTCATGCATACAAGCACTTTTTGCTTACTGATATATTGTAATATGACAATTGTAAAAAACGTATCTTCTACCATGTCATGTTAATACTGTAGTTGTAGATATTTATTGGCCTAATTATGTAAAGTATGGCCTTTTAAACTGAAAATATAATGCAAGAGCTAAATATGCATGTTGGAAGGCTGTATCTGCAGCTATAAATATCCCTCCTGGTGTTTGTTTGTTTTAAACCTACATTTCTTAATTTATTTATTGCAATCCCAAGTTTCTGCCTCTGATAACATTTATATTTTATAACACAGCTGTTCATAAAAGAGCATGTGGTTGTTTGAGTCTAGGAGCACAATAGGGGAAGGAGTTTACTCAGGGTAGTGTCTTGGAATTCCATCTGAGAACATTTATTCCATGTACCTCTTGGGTCATGACTTTCTATTTATGTCTTAGTGACCGAACCTCAGAAACTCTTAGCGTAGTTGGTTGTGCCTTTCCTTTTACATTTATAGCATTTAGCAGACACTTTTATCTAAAGGGACTTACAATTAGTACATTTGACAATAGCTGAATAGGTCATAGTCTACACCTGTTAAGTAAACAATATTCTGTTAATGACAGCAGCATGTCATCAGGGCCAACTTAGCTATACATTTTACAACATACATTTCCTATTTACATATTCAATCCTTAAAATAATTCCTAACAGCTTAAATACCAGCAAAGTGCTTAATTTTCTAAGAGCTGATCTAACATTGAGCAGGAGAGAGCAGGAAGCTCATTCCACCTAATTGTGGCGCGAGGACAGAAAACATTTGAGACTGGGATGAGCGACTCTTGCGCCCTCGTAGTGACGGAGGTGCCAGCCGACAACCCGAGGTGGTAGATCAAAACGCTCTGCTTGAGCCCTGAAACCTGACCATTGCTTGGAGGTAGAGCGGAGCTTCCGGGGCAGTTCTCCTCCTGTAGACCAACACCAGTGTCTTAAATCGGATGCGGGCCGTGATGGGGAGCCAGTGAAGGTCTTGAAAGAGGATGTTACATGCAGGGTGTAATCTGTGATCTTTGTTGCAGCTGTTAAAGCAACATTTATAGGGGGCAGGATAGTCTAGTGGTCTAGGTGTTTGACTAGACCCTCTGCGTCTGGACCCCAGGATGGCGCATACCGCGAAGGTGGACCCCCCGGGTCCGTCCAGTGGTGGCGGCGGCGTGGTTGCGGGTCCGGGCTGCGCCTGGACCGGGAACCGGGAACCACCACATTCTACGGGCAAGGCTGACGTGTAAGCGACCTTGTTTACCTTCCGGAGGACCTTGAAAGGCCCCACATACCGGGGTCCCAACTTACGACAAGGCAGACGGAGGGGCAGGCGGAGGGGCAGATTCCGGGACGACAGCCAGACACTAGCCCCTGGACGGAAAACTGGCGCTTAGGAGCACCGGTGATCCGCTTGGCGTTTTTGGTGCGCTCCGGCGGCCTGGAAACGCACGCGGACCATGCGCCAGGCAGCTTCCGCTCTGCGAAACCACTCGTACACCGCGGGAATGTCAGAGGACGCCCTGGACCAGGGGCAGAGTAGCGGAGCCCGTCCAAAGACCACCTCGAAAGGAAAGAGACCAGTGGACGAGTGGCGGTGGCTGTTCTGAGCGTATTCTGCCCAGGGGAGCAGCCGAGCCCACTCTCCCGGCTGGTCATGGCAGAACGCCCACAGATACCTACCCAGCTCCTGCACCGTCCGTTCCGCCGGACCATTTGCCTGTGGGTGGTACCCGGATGTGAGGCTGGCCGCGCCAGGAAAGCCTTCCACAGGTGAAGGAATTAGAATTTAGAAATTATTTAATATCTCATTAGGTTTAATAGCAAGCCAGATAAAGCAGGAATGTATGTTTTTGCATGACAGAAGCAGTAGCCACTCCTGGCCCAGATTAGCAGAATTCAGTCTTTGCATTTCTATACGATCTTTGTCACGTGACCTATCTGTATCTGTCTGTCTGTTTTCCTGTGTTCAAAACACAGCCAGCCAACCCCCACCCCTAGCCTGCTAATCTCTTTGTTGTGTTTTGCTCCCATAAGCCCTAGCAGCCACACCTCCAGCCAATGAATGATCAGATACCTGTGAGCGGAACGGCAGGAACCGGACCATCTTAAAAAAACGGTCGATGACGCACAGAACCACCGTACTCCCCTCTGACGATGGTAGGTCCGTTGCGAAGTCCAACGCGAGATGGGACCAGGGTTGCTGAGGCACTGGGAGTGGAACCAGCTTTCCCGCGGGAGCCGTGCGCAAAGCTTTTTGGAGTAATAAGCACAGGGGAACAGCTTGGGTGGATTCCCCTGCCTCTGGGGTCCAGCGGAGCTGAGTGTGGCCGCCCTTGAGTAACGACGTGAAGGGCGCAGCTACCGTGTTATAGTAAGCGGTGGTAGAAGTTGGCGAACCTTAGGAACCGCTGCAGTTGTCTGATGGTATTCGGCGCTGGCCATGACCTGACTGCCTCCACCTTTTGCTCAACCATCCTCGTTTCGCGCTGGTCAATCTCATAGCCCAGGAAGGAGACGGCCACCTGGTGGAAAACGCACTTCTCAACCATGACGTACAGGCCGTGGTCTAAGAGGTGGCGGAGCACCCTCCGCACATGCTGGACGTGGTCATCCAAAGTGGTGGAATACACAAGGATGTCATCAATATGGACCACGACCTGCCGTCCAACCATGTCCCGGAGAACCTCGTCAATGAGTGCCTGAACACAGAGGGCGCATTGGAGAGTCCGAAGGGCATGACGAGGTACTCGTAGTGGCCGGAGGTGGTACTGAAGGCGGTCTTCCACTCGTCTCCCTCCCGGATGCGGATGAGGTTGTAGGCATTTCTTAGGTCCAGCTTGGTGAAGAACCGGGCCTCCCGTGGCTGCTCCAGGGACGACGGCACAAGGGGCATCGGGTACCAAAACTTCACAGTGATGGTGTTGAGGCCCCGGTAATCGATGCATGGACGTAGATACTCGTCCTTTTCCACAAAAAAGGTATCACAGGTATCCACCTCGCCCAGCGCGGGCGAGGTGGACCGACGGAAGAAGCCACGCTGCAGGCAGTCCTTCACATACCTTCCATGGCGTTGGTCTCGGCCCTGGAGAGTGGATAGACCCGGTTCCGAGGTGGAGCTGTCCCAGGCAGCAGGTCGATGGCACAGTCCCAGGGTCGATGAGGAGGAAGGCACTCGGCGTTCTTCTTTGAGAGCACATCCGCTAAGTCTGTGTACTCCTCCGGTAAGTTGTTGGGGAGAGGGACCACAGGAACGTCTGCCACAATGACTCCGCAGGACAGTAGCTGGCAGGTCTTCCTACAGCCGGACCCCCACTTCACGATCCTCCTATGACTCCAGGCGATGACGGGCTCGTGGGTCTGAAACCAGGGGAGACCGAGAATGACCGGGTGACGCGAAGTTGCCGTGATGAAGAATTCCATGCTCTCCCCATGCCGACTGTTCACAATGAGCTCCACAGGTGTTGAAGAGTGAGTTACAGCGCCCCCTCCTCCCGTCCAGGGTGGTCAGTGGGATAGGGACCTCCAGGCGTCATAGCTCTAACCCCAGAGCGCGAGCGAGGTCCCGGTCCAGGAAGCTTCCCGCCACCCCGGAATCGATTAAGGCTGTGTAAGAACGGGAGACAACAGGACCTGAGAGTACTACTGGGCAATGCAATATTTGCACAGAACGAGGTCTGTGTAAAACGCAGGGAAGAGCCGCATTAGTGTGTGTGTGTATATCAACACTCCCCCCGTGCCTCTTCCTTTCGTAGCCGGCAATGGGCCTTGTTATGCTCTGCCCGGCCACAGAAGAGGCACAGGCCCAACCGAGTCCTGCGTGTTACCTCCTCGGCGGACAGCGGAGAGATGCCCAACTCCAATGGGTTCCGGTTCAGACTGGCGAGGTAACGGCGGGAGCTGTCCCGACAAACGGCCCCGGTCCCTAAACTGAGCCCCTCCAGAGACATCGTGGAGTGGAAGCAGGCCAGCTCCACCTGCACCTCCTTTTGCAGCCCCAGGCGGAAAACGGTGCGTAGTGGGTCCAGTGGGTTGTTCCACCCACTGGAGGCGGCCATGGTCCAAAACTCAACTATGTAGTCCTGGACCGGATGGGACCCCTGGCGAAGCCGCAGGTGACGCTCACCCGGATCCCCCCATGAGTCTTGCGCAGTTCCCCGACAAATCAGCGATAGTTGGGAATCATGCCATCCCGTGGTACGTATTGGTCATCCAATCCAGAGCCTTACCGGATAGCAATGAGAGAGTCGCCCGAACCTTCTCCGCATCCGACAGCTGAAGGGAGTCCCCATGGAGATCTAGTTGTAGGAGGAAACCCGCGAGCCACCCAGGCGTACCGTCAAACCTATCGGGCGCGGTCACGCGCATTCTCCCTGCTATAAATAAATCTGACACATAGACTATCTTTGTTGCATTGTGCTCTGTTATTGTCTTATGTCAATAGTGCAATAACCATTCACACATTAGGTTTTTACAGTAACAAAAAAAACATGACCTGGCAAATAATTGCTGTTAACTCTCCTGTAAACACTAGTTGTCAAAAATAATTTTAATTTTAAAATGTTACTCCCAAGCTACAGAAGCCAGCTACCCCTGACTAGTTATTTAAACTTCTAGAAACATCTGTGAATATCTGTAGGCTCCATGACTCTGATATACTTATATATTTCATTTCCAATCAATTAAAATCCCCCATTGGTTCTTTATAAAAGCACTTCTTGTTGGACTAATAGACAGTTCATTAAGCTTCCTTCTCTATTATCCACCCATAGCTCCTTGTTTGCTTTTCAATTACAAGTAGCCTACTACTGAGTAGGAAAGGGCTTAGACATCTGAAGAATAGGGCAGGCTTGTTGGGGATCGACCCCCCTAAACACTAGACTATCCTGCCCCCATATTTTATATGTTGAATGATCTATGAAACATATGCCCTATGAAATGAAATGAAATTTTCACCCATCATTAAGTCCTCTTGTATTATGATTTTATTGATCTTAATAGTAATGCAATATTCTATTGCTAAATTATGCTTGCAAGAAAGGAGTTATATAAGTAAAGTCTGACTGATTGATTCACAGCGGCATGGTAAAAACTTCATTGGTGATACTCATTGGTGTCATGTTAGCTCATTTTAGCTACCAAACTAGCCAGTCTGTAAAACTCACCACAACAATGTGTCTTTTATTTCATACTGGCCCTGACAGATCCCACAAGCTGGCCCTCACAAACACTACACTCCAGTGCATGGCCTGACTTGTAGTGATTTTCACCCCTTTGGACATTCTTGTTCTCATCTCTTAAAAAAAAAAAAAACAGCATGTCAGAGGGAAATTATGGTTGCTCTGGTAAACGTAATGTAAACGATTGTACAGCTCAGTGCTAGCAGTAGCCAACATGACATTCCAGGGTTTTAAACATTTCCATGGTAACAGCAAGCTCCACCAATCAGAGACGTCGCTGTTACACTTGAGGACTGTGGGTAGTGGGTTGATATCATACGGGCTTCTACGGCACCATATATTATTGGATCACATACTCGTAGCTAGTGGAAAGTCTGCGTCGGACGAAATATGACAAAATCCCAATACAACGTCTGAATGGGATGTTTACTTCCGGAACCTCACTGTTAAATTGTAGAAGACAGCAGAACAGCAATTACTCCTTGTTCTTTCAACGAGAGTCTACAAACGTCAACGTCATGCCGAGCCAATCAGAGGCAGAGTAGTGCGGGTCATGGCGTCGGATACGATACGTAAATTCGCTTCACGCTCCTGGGGGCTTGTAGTCCACAGACATAACACAGCGGAACACAACTTTCGTTTTGTTCAACACGGACCACATTATACACAGAACCATTGAGCGGAAGTTGTGTTCCTTGCGGAGGTCAAATTGATGGGTTTACCAGAGATTTTCAGGTGTTGTACGATTCCATTTCAATCTGCGATGTGTTTCGCAATAATATGCGTTCGTTTTCAATTACAGGAAATCATTAAATTGGAACTTAATTGATGAAAGCTAGGATCTAGTTTGGAATGCGACTACCGATACCCCTAGACTTAAGAACCTGACCCATAAACATGTTAAAGTGCCAGAATATACAATCTGATTTTGAGTATTATATAACCTAGATGTAAAATACCATATAATGCTCCCAAACATGTTTTTATCTATTATGTAGTGTGTGGGCTTTTTCTGCAAGTCAGCACTGAAAGAATTCTGATGTGTTTCTCTCATTATGGGCAGGGAATTTCTACATGCATAATACCATAGCCAAATTAGTGATTTGCTTCAATCAACTTCTTTCAGCATACATTTGTATTGTTTGAAAATTGTATTGCAAATCTAAAGTAGATTACTGGACAAACAATTTGGACATGCACACATTGGTATGGGGGACTTTTCATAGCTCTGAGTATTGAGCATTTTAGTGGCAAGATAATAATCGCTACTCCTTTTAAGTGTTATAACCATGATGTGTCTTCTTCTATACATTAAATATACAACTGCTAAACTTTGTCTTTTTACAGTACAGTACTGCAGAATATAGCCTACGGTCCAGAACCCATTACCTAGGAAGAAGTACTGCCACTTAAACAACAATGGCAAAAAAGAAACGTCTACGTCTGATAGCTGAGCTGGCTCGTAAGGTTCGGGCATACCGTGAGCTCAAGACAAAGCCTCGGGAGTCTGAGAAATATGCCCTGGACTATGAGACAATGAGGCGGCCTCACACAGGGAAGATGCTGCCTGTGCTAGCCTGGCAGGATGTGGGCCGGGAGAGCCGTCTTTTCCCCCTTCTGGCGGGACTGCGGCTGTTTGGCATAGGACGCCTCTTTACTCGCAAGTCCTGGCTGACCGACTACACGGAGCCCTGCTACTGGCAGATTACCAAAGTCAAAGTGGACTACACAGCTGAGGTGATAAGACTTCTTATGTTTAAGGATAGATTGTTTAGTGGATTCTGCCATCGCTATTATATTGGAACTTAATTGATAAAAGCTAGGATCTAGTTTGGAAAGTGACTACTCCCAGACCAGAATAAAATATAGCTGACCCATAAACGTAAGTGACAGAATGTACAATCTGATTTTGAGTATTTTAAAACCTAGATATTTAAAACAATATAATGCTCCCAGACATTTTGATGTATTATGTAGTGTGTGGGCTTTTTCTGCAAGTTGCCTAAGCCCAGCACAGAAAGAATTCTGATGTGTTTGTGTATTAAAATCTCCCATTTTTAACAGGGAATTTCTACAGTACATGCATAATACCATAGCCAAATTAGTGGTTTTCTTCCAACAACTATCCCTAATTTAACAGGGATCGCCATGTTAACACGATTTAATAATGTTGAATTGGGACCGTCATGGTAATGAGCCAATTAGAGTACAGTGAAACACTGTGAAACACAATGTGTCCATGTGTCAGCTGCTTACTGCTTTGTGTATTCCATATTATTATTAAATTGTAATCAACTTAATTCACTTTTGTTTTTTATTACTTTATGTGAATTGGGATGTGAACTTCTTTCTGCTCTTCTTTCACAGAACATGGACCACGGCAAAGCTTGGGGAATTCTTAGTTATAAAGGTAACATGAACAATAGCATTCTAGAAACATGAATACTGTTTAAAAAAATAAGTCTAGTGGTCTAGGTGTTCCCAGCCGGAAGGTTGGCTAAACAAGGCACAGTGTGAAATGACAGATGATCAAAGTACTGTTTATACCATTCTCGCAAATTTTACAATTTAAACGCTAGATAGTGGAGTATATTGAGAAGCAGCCTTGCGTAGTAACCCTTTTTTTTATGGTATGTTTTGCAGGAAAGCAGGAATGCGATGTCAAGGAGGTGGATAAGGTCATGTATCATGACTGGCGCTTGGTGCCCAAACATGAGGAACACAAGTTTAAGGAATTTGTGTCGCCCCCCGAGCCCCCAGTACGCTATGTGCCCTACCCGCCTCTACTACGCGCCATGATCCTCGCCCAGCAGCAGAAAGCAGGTGGCAGCTTGAGGGTGGGGGAGCCAGCCCTGCCGTTGAAGAGGAATGTCTTACTAAGTAAAGAATATTTCCGCAGCCAGGAGCAGGAGAGACATAGAAAAGAGGGATCACTGTGTGAGAGAGAAAATCAGGTGTAAAATCATAGCTGTGGTGATGTTGATATAGGAAACATATAGGCTTGTCTGTCAGTTAAATAAATTATCTCTCAATGTAGATCCCACATCTTTAATTGAGTGTGTATGTTTTTTATGCGTTTTTTATTTTTTATAAATACATTTATTGTAATTATTAGTAATAACTTTGTAGTTGATTGTTAAAATGAACCTCATTGTAGGTGTGAGAGGGACAGGTCAAATGACAATTGCTGCAAGTATGGTTTGGTCAAAATGATGCACATATAATTTATCTTGAATTAATTATTGTAAAGTTGATACAAATTTGTACTGAATAACAGCAGTTATTTATGGTTTGTTTATTTTATTTAAGAAGTAAAGAGATAATGCACATTAATTAACATGAGCACTTGGGTCTATAATGTAAAAGTGCCAGATTTAGCCATATAGGCTAATTCTTATCTGCAGTCCCTGGCAGATTGATATGGAATGCCATTTAAGTCAATATTAAATAAATAAATACATAACCAAATATGGCTATGAAATAAATCCTGAAATAAATAAATGAGGCATCATACACTGCTCAAAAAAACTAAGGAAACACATGATCATCACAGTATAGCACCAAGTCAATTAAACTTCAGGGATAGCGGTCTGTCCAGTTAGGAAGCATAAGGGATTGTGAATCAATGTCATCTGTGTTGGTGCACATTAAAGTGACAACAGAGGTGTAAGCGTCGGATGGTGGATGGTGAAAGCAAGTGCGAGCCAGAGGGAAAACACACGCAGGCGAGAACAGGTATACG
>JAODLI010075217.1:0-12431 GCA_027575585.1 Percopsis omiscomaycus
GTATTTTTGGTAAGTATTATTCATCCCCAACTACCAACTGCCATTCACTACCAACTGCCGCAGTATTTTTGGTAAGTCATTCATGTGGAGGAGCTCAATTGGAGAAGAGGACCCCATTCGATGCTATCCTGGAAGAAGTGAAGATCCATTGGCCACCAAGAGTCAACAAAGAAAAGGTGTTTGGCATTGTCAGAGAGCATTTGGCAAATTTTTCATGGGTGCAACCCACATACTCAGTTCTGCTGCTCATCCCACAAATGCATGTTCCTTACAAATGTGGCACTATTTAAAAGGGAAATAATCAGGCTTTCCAATTGTATAAGATTTATTGCCAAGAAGCATTGTTACAAACAACAATTGTGCATAGTTTAGATATATTTATTATTATTTAGTTTTCTTGTCGATTTTCCGCATATCAGGACAACACCTATTACAGTGTTGTACTACGCATGTAAACTATGAAACATGAATTTCCCCCTCTCACAAGTTTGCGTCTTTGCTCGCAGTTGATTTGTTTTTTGTTTTTTTAAATTGTATTGTATTGATACTGTCTCTGTTTTTGTTGAGGTGAGATATTATCCTTTCACATGTGCAGTCTAGTGAACCATTTTTTAGCATTTATGTATGATTTATTTCCAGTTTAAATACCACTAGACACGTTTACATTGTGTTAAGACCTTTCAACATCATCGTTAACTGTCCACTTCACTTTCCAGTTTATGGCTACCATATATCGATAAGGTACCTAGTCACCGAGACAATTCCTATGATCTTTGTTCTGTTCTTGTTGTTATTTGAGATGTTGGCTAGTGGCTAATTGTTTAGGGTCGGCTCTCTGTAACAATGCCGTGTGTCTACTGTGTGCCGATCTGCATAGTCATGTCATTTGACGAGGACATTAGCACTCTGTGACATGGACAGTGGACGGGTAATCTGTGAGATCAGCAAAACGTAATCTCCTTTAGGTGTGTGTGTGTGTTGTAGCTATGCCTGTGTGTGCGCGCAGTAGCTATGCCTCAATATAAATGTCTTGGGATGTTATAATCATCAGGCTTCTAATCATCCCGTCTCATTTTCATAGGGCATTCAGTTCAACAACAAGTTCTCTCTCTCTCTCTCTCTCTCTCTCTCTCTCTCTCTCTCTCTCTCTCTCTCTCTCTCTCTCTCTCTCTCTCTCTCTCGGGCTGGTTGCTACAGTACCTGGCACAATCGCAGCCCCACCTGTATCATTGACATTAACCACGAGACAGTTCCTTTGGATTAGTGGGGTGTTTAATTAACGTCTTTCTCAGGGGCATATCAACAATACTTGCAGATGGAGTGTACCTGTTATGCACTTTGTTTGTCTGCAGGATATACCGTACTCTATGCGCTTATTCTTTGCTTAGCTTGCTCTGTTCTCTTCTTTGCTAAAGTTTCAAAAGATTCCTTCTTCTGGCACAGTTAGTGTGATAATTTTAATAATTTACTATATATATATATATATATATATATATATATAACACTGAAGTGGACTGGAGTTAAGTTCCACATCTGCAAACCTTTTAATACAATCATGCTGACTCGCGGTACAGGGCATTCTGGGTTGTGTAGGTATTCACAATATTTCTATGCCAATTTCTCACCTTTACACAACATATACTATACAGGCAGGTACTGTAGCTCTTCTAATTACATAGTCAATGCTATGGGAACCATGAAACTGCGTAGAGGCACAAAATCCTAAGATTACTGAGTAATGCCTTTTCTTATGGATGAATGACTGAAGTCCAATGTATTTGTTAATGGAGATAATCCTACAATGTAGAGGGATTAAATGTAAAATGTGAAATTCCAATTTTTGCATTAGTTGATTTACTCTAGAATTCCTTAAGCAAACATCATGGTGAATGGAGGGGAAAAAACAAGCTTCTCTAGATTGTTTAATATAGACCTATTTTTATAGATTTACTGGTTAGCTAGCTCTCTTCAGTCACCCTGACTTTTCTCTTATATACAGTAACTTGCGCTGGACACCTAAACTGCTCCCGGGCAGGTTATGTTCAGTATCAGAATCATCTCTTTGACCAATCAGCTTTCAGATAAGAGCCATTTAATCCATGATGTACCAAATAAATTTTTCCCATCCCTGTGGACTTGGAAATATCAATTTTGAGAGGCTCTGAACAGGGCAAGCATCTTTTATAGATCACAAAAATCCCCTGGCTCCAAAATCCCCTGGATTTAAATTTAGTTTTTAATCAGAATAGATTTTTTTGCAATGGGCATATATTCCTGGCTTCTATTTTAATCATAAAGTGTCAATTCTATTTATTGGTATTTGTAATAATCATAACACTTGTATAGCACTTCTCAAGACACCCCAAGTGCTTTACATGTAATAAGGGACCTACCATAAATGTATTTTTTATGCATTGTGTACTGTACACTACACAGCGCGTTGCATACAGATAATAGTTTAAATGGGCAGAAAGGGACGATATGCAATTATGGGGACCTGGGTCAACAGAGAAAGTATCAACCAGCGTCATGCCATGAGATAACCTTGGTTGCAATGCTTGGGTTTTGTGAAGCTGAAACATGAGTCAAGAGCCCGGATTGTGTTGACATGGGGTCCTGGTCTCTCTGATGACTTTTGAGACTGTAAACTGTTTGTCCAGATCTAACCATCTTTTGAAACGCATTATTGCCACCTTCTGGGAACTAAGGGATACAGATTTTAAAGTAATATACGTGTTGCTGGTTTTCCTTAGCAGAGGTGAGCCATGGCCGACCCAAACTCTAATCGTCCCCAGAGGAAGATGTCCACGGCTGGGGAGAGTCTGTACAAGGTGCTAGGCTTGCAGAAGGGATCCTCCGCTGAGGACATTAAAAAAGCTTACAGGTGAGTTATGTGTGTTTACATTCAAATGGTTAATTCACAAATCAGTTTAAGCCTATGGTTGTGTTAACAGGCATTTGAATGTTAAACAGACCTTCTAGGACAGTTTGAATGCTAGGCTTGGGCGATAAAACGATATAGTGACGCATGATATAGCTAGGCCACGATAATTGTCCTCACTGTCCCATGTGATTGGACAATATTGCAGAGATTCTGCAATAATACCATTTAAGAAGATCCGCCATATGCCGCATTTGCTTGTTTATACTAAACCGAACTGAGGCGACATATTGTCGTCCCAGTGTCTCCTTTTACATAGTAATCCGGCGTTCCAGTGTAACACCAAATTCTGTGACCATCGAATTCTGTGAAAACGCTGCGTAAAAAGGGCTAATAATTGTGTACCGCCCGGTTTGCGGCATTATTATCCTGCAACTCACACCGCCATCTACCGGATTCTACCGCCATTTACCTCTTGGTAATTCATACTTGCGGGTATTGTAACATGTGTTGTTTCAGTTTATCTGGCAACGATAATATCATTTGTTGTTGTATCGTTATAAATGATAAGTCATATTGTCAGTATGGGAATTTCAATATCACCCAAGCCTGTTTACCATCTGGCATGTAATACTTTTCCTCTTGACATAAATTTCTTGCCAATGTCATACCTAGACATCTGCTTTATAAAAACCATAAGAACTGCAAATGGAAAGCCTTTCATGAATGGGCAGTAGGCAAATGTGGCGTTGTATCACCGCGGACAGCCACAAACGGCAGAAAACCTTTTTGCATTACTTCTAACTAATTACTAATTCCTTCGAAAATAATTTGGTAAAAATAATACGTTTGGTTGATTTGTGATTGTTGCAAATTTTAACACAATTCACAGAATACTTTAGTTGACTTTATAAAGTGTAGAAGCCTAAATTGTCAGGTGTTCCATTTTTCATTCAGAAAACTAGCGTTGAAGTACCACCCAGACAAGAACCCTGACAATCCGGAGGCTTCCGAGAAGTTCAAGGAAATCAACAACGCCAACTCTATACTGAACGATGAGACTAAGAGAAGGATCTACGATGAGTATGGCTCCATGGGCCTGTATGTGTCCGAACAATTCGGAGAGGAGAGTGTCAAATACTACTTCCTCATGTCCAAGTGGTGGTTCAAGGTGAGATACACGTGATTGTGCTTTAAAAAATATATAAATAAAATACTGAGTAGTATAACTAGGATAACCTCTGAAGAAATTCATGTTTAAGGTACACTCCACTCCTCTTTTGAAACACAAACGTGCACAAAACTGTGGGCCAGCAGTTGCGTTAGACTTTCTCGTTGTCGGTCATTTTCAAGGACAGGATCGTTAAAATTCCCTCATTATCTATTTTTACCCATCATTTAAATGTAATTTTTTTTAACAGTGGCGAAATGTGACCCTCGACAATGTATAATAATTCTCACTGGCGACTAACTGGACAGGGTGTGAATTAATTAAAGTTACGTTAGATCGCGCAGTCGCCCTCAGTGTTCTAATCTGTCAAAATGACAGACAGCCTTCAGATTTTTCTGTCATTGTTAAAAAAAAATTCAGTCAATGAGGGGAAAATATTCAGTTAATATGACCTACTGTGGGGGGCTGTATGTGTGGGGGTAGAAAACAATGTCAGCCTATGAGCTTTGTAGGGTGCACAGTACAGAGGAATGCCAGTCACTATGTAAGGTGCTTGCAGTTTCACACCAAAACCATGTTATTGTTGGTTTTACCTTTTTATCAACGGCACTAAAATGTCATACTAACTTTAATTACACTAGAGTTTCACTAGTGTTGGTACACTTGTTGAATTGAATATGCTCCTAAATCTTTTTCTGATTTGCATTAAAAGATTTACGAGCATATGAGAATGTGTTTATTAGCACACACTAAGCAGCATAGAGCTCAGTGAATGAGAACTTATTATTCCTTTGTTCCAGTTAAAATGGTCTTTGTACCCTGTATGATTGCTACGTGTTATTTAACAGACTTTATGTCCTATAAATAACTGACTGGCATAATTAAGATGGTCTGAACCCACAGAATCTCAAGGCTTAGGTACTTGCATGTAATGAGGGCCAATTTATTTCCATGGCTGTCATTGTTCCATTGCAAGATCCTTAATTCCTAGCCAGCTATAGTAGCCAGCAGGCTCATGTGATTCAAACCCTCGTCCCTTTTCTGTTTGCACTCCCCGTCATCTTCAAAATCAAGCGATTGCACATTGATTTGAGGCTGACCATTTCTTCCGCCCGTCAAACTGAGACCCGGGCGGCCTGTCTCGACTGAGTCGTGACTGAGAGACACAGAGCCTCTCTTAGTACGTTGTCTGTGATTCTGGCTCTTGAAATGAGAGCGCCGCAGTTGGTGCGCAGACCAAGGCCGACTGACGCAGGCTGACCAATCAAAACGTCAGCAGTCCTTTCACCAGCACTACATTTGGATAATAGCACCCAATATATTTCTCGACGGGAGGCCTGTCGGAAATAAAGCATGCAGAGAGACGGCGAGCAAGTCCAATAATTAACGGATTGGACAAACCTTACGCAGGTTCTGCAACATGGGAAAAACAAACCACCGGCAGAGGAGAGGTCTGGATCCACCAGACTCGACAACGGTTGATTTCCACTTGGCTGTTTTACTGAGAATCTTGATTCACTTCTGCGACAATGCAAACAAAGGGACCATGTCAAGAACCTCACTGATCACAGGAGAAGAGTATTAGCTTGCATGCATTTTTTTTTTTAATCTAGGATTTGTCCGAATCCAAGCTCCTTTTGGTCTTAAAGGGACAATACACTTCTCTGAGAAAAAATAATATTCTTTTGCGAGTCCAGAGAAAGCTTGCTGAAGCCACAGAAACGCACTCGTGAGTGACATCTCTACGAGTAGATTAGAGGGCTGCACCTGCCAAGTAAGAATTCTTTATACACCTCTCTATGGCAGTGCTTCGTTCAGAACTTGCGGCTACAGGTAGAGCTGTGTTGTTGTTGCAATCAAAATACAAATCGACAGTTTGTTCTTCTTGGTATTGTCTTGTGCAAAGCATTCTGGGACTTAAAGTATTTCATGCCGAATCTGAATTGGAAGTGGTACGAGAATCCATGTGGATTATTTTAGGGCTCTAAAGAATTGTATTTTTATTTTTTTATATCACAGACATTGCCAAGTATCATCTGACGTCAGCTACACCTGAACTTTGGGGGCCCTTGTCAATTTAAAGACTTGCTTGAGATATTTGTCAGAATATACAAACCTGCTGAAGTTCTTGCAGTGAGCGTACTCCCTGCTTTACTTCTGACTTGACTTCCAATCCATGGACTCGGTTTGAACTAGACATAATTGGTCCTCTTTTGAACCTACCTCCAGCATGTGTCTGTGGAAGATGTTGCCTGACCACTGGATTTGGCTGAACTGGATCTGTAGCCTGGAATGTGTTTCAGAGGTGCTGTCATCAGCGTGTGGGCACATATTTGAAAGTTAAATAGATCGTTTTTTTTGGTCATTGTCACGTGTCGACAAAACGCATGAAAATGACCATGTCCTTATCCTTTTAATACGATTTACCTTATGCTATCACTCGATTGTATGGGATATTCTTCCTATTATGAATCAGCATAGAGTCTCGCTTTGTTATGTTGGAAAGTAAAAATCCTCAGGAAATGGGAATAGGAGCACATCATGGCAGTATTTCCATTCCCTGTGTTTGTGTGTTTTCCAGAGCCTGGTGCTGTGCTGCACACTGTCCTCGTGCTGCTGCTGTTGCTGCTGCTGCTTTTTTTGCTGCGGGAAATGTAAGCCCCCAGAGGAAGACGAGAACTACCAGTACGTAGACCCAGAAGACCTGGAGGCCCAGATCAAGGCCGAACAGGACGGAGGTGAGGAAGAGAGACTGTGTGTGTGCTACTGTATATATGGTTGTTTAATTTGCAATACCCTTAATACCATCTCCAGTCTTAAAGGTCCCCTGTAGTAAAATTTAAAAAAATGTTCAGTTGTGTTGTGAGTTATGTTCTCTAAAGGGACCTGAAAGAACTGCAATTTTGAAATATGTCAGAAAAGATGAGTATAAAACAAGCCAATTAGGTTTGGCCCCAGGTGTGACATCATTCTTGCCACTCTGTTAGGGTATGTTAATAAGTACAACACCAACTGAAACAGAATGTTAAGCTCCAAGGGAGAAAAGTCTGTCCAAAATGACAGTTGGAATAGAATAATGCCCCCTTTTTTAAACGGCTTCACAAGCCCACATTTCACACGTGGCATCAATAACCTCAAGTTGGACAACTCCCCAAACAATGTCGTTTTTTTTGTGCGAGTATTGGGGTGGGGTACAATCAACAGGGGGAGAGGCTTTTGGGAAGGTCACAAGAGTTTGAAATAAAGATTTGTATTTAACCTAGATCTAGTTATTTAACCTTTTTTTATTTTATTAAATGTGCATACAGAAACAAGCTATCCGCAGATTTGACCACTGACAAGCATGCCACTGGATCAGTGGTCTCAACCCAAAGCAGTGGGGGGTGGGGGTGGGGGGGGGGTAGTGCGCAGGAGAGCTATGAACAACTTTTTCATTGGTGGGGAAAACGTTTGAGAACAGCCCTTCTAATCCAACAGGTAATACAGTAATCATAGTCCAGCCCACGTCTAGTCCCGCTTCAGATGGCCCTGAGAGCCAGCCTGTGGCCCAGTCTCAGCCCATCCCCCTGCCTATGCCCGTGGCCATGCCTCCACCCGAGGCCCAGGTTCAGGCCCCGGCCTCGGCCTCGGCCTCAGCCAGTCCCGCTGGGGAAGAAAACTCGGGAGAGACGCTTCCGGCGGCAAAGTGACTCGTAAGAGCTTTCCCTCGTACCGTTCGCGCCCCGGGCTTGCCTCGTGTTCGTCCTGTCTGAGAAGCCACCGTTCTCCACCGTGTTGTTCCTCCATGTTTTTTGGCTTCCCGCCTGCCTGCCTGCCTGCTGTACTCACTCACTCACGCATGGCATGTTCAGTTTATCTGTGAAACAAACCTCCCCGTGTGTCTGTTTAGAAAACGTTCCACACAGTTTGTTTATAAACCACAGGCTAAATTTACTTCATTGACCCTTTCTCGGGTGTTATAGTAGAAAAAAAGGTGTAGCTCACAACATTAATTATATCCTTTTTTATTTAGGTATGTGCACCAGCATTGACAATGTATTTGTTTCTGCACTTGTCTATACTGGTAGTATAACAAGATTGAGCAGACGGTGGTTGGTGGATGGTTTGAGCCACAACTGTGTTTACCAAACTGTGGTAAACTGTTGACTCTCTTTAAAGGGTCCAATAGACTGCAGTTGGTTGAACTCTCCAGTAAGATTTGAATGTAAGCGTTTTTTTCTTTCTTTTTTAAGTTAAACTTTTAACCCTCAGGGGCCGATGCTCGCCAGGCTATGGAACGCTCCCCGTCCATGTTTTGATTCACTGCTGATTCACAGCACAGAAATGACTAGTCAGCGCATTTTGAACGGACCAATCACAAACTTGGCCGGGGTTGTTGGATTAGAGTCACCAAGTTATTTGCGAGAACTTCCAATGTCAGTAAAGGTAGTGCGGCGGGTAGGATGTTGAACAGATGTTTTGTTGTGATGTCACTAAGGATAGAGGCGCGTGTGTGTGTTGACAGGGTTTTGTCACATACCGCTGGTACCCGCAGGGAAGCCAACTGCCTCTCAATGGATCCACTGCTGCCCTGTTGTTACTAACCATCTGTTGGCACTTGTTCTGGCACATTCTGTCTGTGAGGCATCGGCTATCACTCTTTCGACACCCACTATAATTCACCTTCGTCCTACCGCTGTGTCTCACATCACTAACCGCTGTGAAGCTCATCAAGACGTCAGCCTTTTTAATTTTGCTCCCTGTTAGCAACTTGCAACAATATATTTCTCGGTGTTCCTTCTGATGGTTAAAGGTACATTCCTTGATTTGTGTCCTGTATTGCCCTTGTGGTTGAAACCAACATTTCAAATGTTGTTTTGAAAGTCGTGCCCCTCCTGCTCCTGAGTGCTGAGTGGCTTACACTTCTCTCTACTCCCCGTCTCACCTACAGTATAAGCTTTTGTGCACAGCATAAATAGTTAGGTGGGGCTGGAATTTGCGGTTCTGAGACACTATTAAACAACCGAGGAATGTACCTTTTAAGCATGCTCTTGTTAAAGTCGATATTGACACCAAAACCAGAACTACAGTAGAAAAGTGTCCTTTTTGGGACCTTGTATAATTTCATAATTTCCACTCCCACATGTCATATGCTTTGTCACTGCTTTGTTTTGTTTGGACAAATGGAGTCTATAGACATTATTAGAAGCAGGTGTTATAGCTTGCACTCTCAGCCCCCCCTGTGTTCTGTTGTTGTTGTTTTTTCTGCTGCGTCCTGATGGATGGATGGATGGATGGATAACTGTATGTGTGGTTGATATGGCTGATGCCGTTCCCTCGCACAGGAAAGTGACAGTGTGGATGAGCTACATCTGGCGGGGGCAGGTAGGTCACAGATAGACATTTGTTATGCATCCCAGAAAGTAGCCACCTGTGCTATTGTGCTAGCTGCTTTATCTACAAGCCTTGCTAAAAATGAGGTGTAGTTTTGCTTCTTTGGCTCTCGAACAGTTAATTTCTTGAGCTACCTATTTAAACTACAATGTAATATGTAAGGAAGGTTCATATAAAACCTTATGCAATATGAATGGACTAATAACAGTATAGGATAGTATACTAGTTTTCAAAATCTGAGTCCGGAATGATTTCAGGGGGTTGCTAGGTGATTTCAACATTTAAAAAAAACAAAAAACTTTAATTTTAATTTAAATATTTTAAATATGAATACATTTTTCAATGGAGTTCATGATTTACAGTGTGTATATCCTGTATATTTGAGAACCCTGCAATACAATATTCTACAGAATAAGCAGCCTGCTGTGAACAAGGCTGGTCAATAATTAGGTACTCACAAGGCCATTATCATAAATGTTAACTGAAGGCGAACAGCCTAATGGTTCACCTCAGGAATTGGACATTGTTTCATCATCATTAGAAATAATCTCACTAATAATGTCACTTTTTTGGTCATCAATTTCTTGGTGGTTTTTAAATGCAGTGCAAGACAGAGGATTTACTGGAGCAGAGAATGCTTAACATCATGACATCATCCAAATGAACCTTCCCTTAATGCGTTTTGTATGTATGTAGTTTTTATGCATGACCCCTTTCACTGTTTGATTGGTCCTTGGTTCCCCACCAGGAGCGCAAGGCCCCATTGTGATCCAGCCACATTCCACGAGAGATGGCACCCCAGGGACCGACCAACCCAAAGCCAGCAAGGCCATCCCCATGCCCCAGCCATGACCCACCCCAACCTAGCCCATCTACCCACTGGACCGCACCCCTTCGTTGAGCACAGTGGAGCTCCATCCTTGGAGGTGTTTTCCTCTCATTTTCCCTGGCTGTGACGGGGTCCGTTAACTGTCCATCATCAAACTCTGAAGGTCTCCACCCCCTGACTCCCCCCACTCTAGCAGGCCGATCTCTATCAAAAACAAGGCTCAGCTGGCAGAACTTTTATTCCTCCCTGGATTTCACGCTTTGCATCTAGCCAACTAGCCTAGCCCGGTGCTAGCTGTGGCATGACCTAGCGTTACCTACAGCTAGCCAAGGTGTCTCTCGTCGCTGCCGGTGTTCCTTACCAACCTGCACGGACGTGACTTCAAAGCCCTCCAGCTAACGCCAACATGTGCGAAGATGCCACTAGCCTGGCAGGCTAATCACTGTCATTCTTGTTTGTCCACCTCCTTAACCCAGCCCCCTTGTATCTCCCATCATCTGGGTCAGCGTGGCACTGACTGTTGAGCACTGAAGCTCAGGGGATTCTGTCTATCTAACTAAAGTCTTGACTGTCCGTCCGTGTGTGTGTGCGTTCAAAGTTACCGATCTGAGCAAAGAGAAGAGTCCCTCACCCAACATGCATGCGCTTTCTGTCCGATGCATGGCCCCAACTGTACAACATGGGAACACATAGTTCCAAAAAAAAAAAAAGAAAGCCCCTGGAAGACTCCATTGATTACATTTCACCATGACGGAATCAGTACCAATTAAAACTTTTGGATGAAAACAAATCTCTGCATTTAAATCATGTTTTTAACCCTGGAAAAATTATCCACAGTTCACTTTCAAGTCCTGTTCTGTCTTTCAAACTAAATAGTTTTAGGTCAAAGCCAAAAGCTCTATGTAGGCAACCCAACGCTGATGATACTTGCTGGTGTCTGCTGTTATTTCAAGATAATGCTTAGTCCAGAAATGTCTCCTCTCCCCCCTGTGCCATTGGAAATGTAATTTGCTCTGTGTTGGCCACTAGACGTGTTAAGATTTATTTGTCCTCGGTGTGTACAGTATACACTTGGGTCTATGCACTTTGTGAAACGGGTCTGTTATCATTTTCAGGTTTTATGTTGTTGGACGAGCTGTACTTTTAACTCCTCTTTTTTTTTTTTTTTTTTTTTCTCGCCATGTCATGTCGCTGCTTCACATATTTATGATGGAGTGGATTTAACCTGTGTTTGATTGGTGTTTTTTTTTTTTTTTTTTTTTTTGTTTAGTTGTTTTCCCCTCCACCACTTTCCACTGTCATCATCCTCACTGTGGGCAAGATCATCGAACATGCACTCTAAATCATAAAAAATATCTTACTAAAAACATCCTAGTTAAATGATATAGCCTATATTGAGTAGAACTGCCCTTTTGTGTGTGGAAACGTTCAACCATGTTGCACTTTGGGCTTCATCCCAATTTGTGATGTCACAGCAGGTGTTTTGCCTTCTTCAAACAAATGCGTTGCAGTCTGACCCACTTTGTTTTTTGGGTTTTTTTTGGGGGGGGGTTTAACATCCATCTAAACTTAGTTGTAGGCAGACACTGGTTGAAAACATTGTACATACTACTTGTTTAAGTTTCAATGTCATTTTGTAGCACTATAATACATGTCATAGAAATGAATACTATCACTTCGTTGTACACACCGCCTACAGAGACCACCAGCTGTAGTACGCTTCTGTTTTTATCTGTTTGTTTGGTTTGAATATATGTCGACAGGGTTTTATAGTGCCATCATCTCTGCCAGATAAACATCATTCAATAATTGTGTCATAGAGTCTAATTTCACGCCACCACATTATCATAGTGTTGTATGACTGAGGTCAGGTGACCTTGCCTGACCTGGTCAGCCGCTCAAACTCAAACACTAAGATGCCATGAGGAGAGTGTCTGTTCTTACCAAAATGCAAAATGTCCAGTGTTCTCTCCCCTCTTTAAGAGCTAATTGATACTGTATCTATCGTATTTTTTTATTTTTTACTTAAAGAATTAAAGTAATTATTTCAGTTACATTTACCTAATGGGCTATTATATAATTTAATAATAAAATATAATTATAATCAATTAAGTAATAAATTATTCTATAATCATTGATATAATTTGTTAATATTGATGATAATAATAATACATTAT
>JAODLI010075218.1:0-12431 GCA_027575585.1 Percopsis omiscomaycus
CACACACACACACACACACACACACACACACACACACACACACACACACACACACACACACACACACACACTCAAATACAAGCCAAGAGACATACTTGACACACACATTCAAAGGCATGCAGACATTTAAAAGCATGCAAGAATGAATATGCATACAAATACATTCTGCGGCGGAATGCGTTTTGAAGCGGTGTTGTAGACCTGAACAGTGTGTGGAGAAATCATTCAGCCAGCTGCATTGGGATTGTGATAAATCAGATTTAACAGATTTAACCCTAGATATAATCAAGAAATATGTTTATGGTAATGAAGATTATGAAGATTATGAATAAAATGCTGATTGGCTAATACTGTACGTTATAATAGCAGGCTATCCACAACACAGTACCATCGACCGCTGCACCTCACTCATGGTTCTGTGAAATTTTTTGCAACAGCTTGAAGTAGTTAGTCATATTATCCTGTACTGCAGCACAAAAATGTTTGTTAAATGTATTTGCATATTTTCCTTTGCATTTCTTCACCCATTTTGCATTAGTCTGCATGTGTGTGCGCGTGCATGTGTGTGTTTACATAAGCAACCCACCAGATGTTATTTTGTAAACATGACAGGGAAGCATTTTGCAAGTACTACAGGGTCAGTGGCTTGGAATAGAATAGATAGAACAGAATAGATAGAATATCCACTAACTTCTAATACTGTATGTTTCGTTTCTATCTCATTGTATTTTGATGTATTTTATCCTGGTGCATTAGCACCAGTGATCTTTGGGGCTGTGTGAGAATGTGGATTCTCTCAGTAAAGTAGATGTGACTCCAGATTTATGATTGACATCACAGGAAGAGTAGCTAATCACTTCAGCGGCATCCTCTCAGGTTACAGGTGTCTTTGCTCTGCACTGTAATCTCTATGGGTCCTGATCTGTATTCCTACTCAAGACCTAGACCAGATGGCCAAACTATTTACCCTACCAGGCATAAACATGCTACGTTTTGCTCGTTTGATATATTGCTCAAACTGTAGTCTGTTTGGCATCACATGTCAAATAACCAGAAAAATCTTAGTGTGTGGTTCAGAAAGTATGAGTTATTATTATTTTTTGGCCTAATAACCCAGCATACAAGATTTTGATGGCAAGGGCTATTTGCAATCTCAAAGTAAACATCCGCAGATGTTGTAGTCTTCAAAACTAGGTGCGCCATGAGATTTTTCCTGTAACACAAATAGACAGCATGCTCCTGCACCCACCAACCTCTGTACACACGCGCAAAATGTTGTTCCTCAGTCTTGTCTTGCCGTTATTTGATTTTGTCCGCGACCTCTGACCTCAGCTGGGATGAGTTGGATGGACTCCTGGCCTCGGTGCTGCTAGCTCACAGGGACTGTGCGTGTGTGTGGTTACACAATTTGTCAGGCGGGCTGACAGCTGAGAGGCCTTCTCCTTAATGTGAACGTCATTTCATGTCAGCTGTTGTGATAAATACATGCATAACACGTATTCATATCTTATTCATCTTGTACTATCTTGTTTTACGACAACATTATTTATCCACCTGTAAAGTCACCCAACTGGTCCTTGGTTGAGTAACTTTCTCAAACTACAGTGACTAAGAAAACATCATATAATAGAAAGTCGTTTATGTTTGCAGTAACTTTGTTACTTTGTTGAAAAAAATGGTTAAAGAAAGACTGGTAAAAGAAAAAAGTAGCCATACGTAGGCCTATATAAAACGGCTATTAAAAAAGGCATAGCTTTTAATCAGTCACCACATCTTGGAAAAGTTTATTCACAGTGGGGGGGGGGTTGGGTTACACTTTTCTAAATATGGCTATTATTTTTACATAGCACTTAGAATTTCCTTTTAAGTCTGTTCGTGGCTCTGTGTTTTCCAGTCAGGGAACCTAGTTTCTTTAGATCAATAAATCAAAATCCTCTTTTTGCACAGAATCCAGAGGATTTTTTCCACACAATACTGACTTGCAAGCATCACCAGTGACAGCTGCTCATCCACACAGCGTATGGTTCCATAGATAGGTTGGTTCTTTGGGTGCGATTCTTTCTGCCCTTTTTACCTCCCTTTTTGACACAGATCCACATTCCCCGATCTACATAGAGTATGTCTCTGTGTCAGGGTTTTTCCTCTTTATATATACACCTCAATCCCTCGCTCTCGCTTCCTCATAAGCCGTTGATACGGAAGTGAACTGAATCTTGGGCCCTCGCGCCGAGGAGAGAGGACGGAGCGACTGGAGAGAAGTGGGTGGGTTGTGTATTACAGCACAATGGCCAGTAACCACACTAGAGCACCGAGCGTAAGCTTATGAAGAGAGGCTAATCAGCTTTCTCAAGTCCTTAGGAGCTGAGGGTTGTGGGGGGGGGGGGGGGGGGTTACGTGTAAATTTAGTGTCCACTCTCTCCCTCTTAAGAGGGGATAACACTGCCCCCCCCCACACACACACACACACACACACACCAATGCTGCCCCCTTCCCCCCTGCTCTCCCAACCACATCCACTGGAACCAGGAACTGAGGATTGAGAGAAAGAAATGTGAGAAAAAGTGACAGAGAGAGAAGGAAAGATAGAAGAGGGATAGAGAGGGGGAGAGAAGAGAAAAGGAGAGCAAGTCATAACTGGTATTTGTGTATCAGCCCGGAAGGTGACATCTGCAAGCTTGGGTCTGGAGGCATTAGAGTGACGCAGGCCTGGAGCAAATCCACTCAGCCAGTCCCCATTTGTCCCCGGAGAACAAGGCTCTGCTGGTAGTAAGGTGCTGCGCTCCTCCATGCATACGCCCTCCGCCTGCCTTTCTGAACACTGCCACGCCTCACTGCCCCCCGGTAAACACCCGGAGGATGCTGAAGGTTGACAGTGACGCCTGTGGGCAGGGGGGGATCCGTCACGTTCATCTGTCACTTCCTGGCCGTGCCAGACGTGTCTGTAGGTCATTGAACTGGCTCCCAACATGTGTGACCCATGCCCCCTGGACCACCCAAACACTGGTCAAGATTTCAATATAGAAACCTTATAAACACATTTAAAAAAAAATATTATAATAATTATTAATAACTATTTAAAAAATATTATATATTTTATTAGTCTGCGTGTGTGTATTATATTCTATTACTATAAGACTTTCCCAGAAACATTTTGGACAGGAGTCTACAAGTCTTTGTTCCCTCTTGATTAGTGTTTGTGTGTTGGTAAGAATTGATCTAAAGAAGTTTCAACTCTTTTATGTTCTTCTTATTAAATTATCACGTCATTCGTCTTGGACAATTGCTTTCCAAATGATCATTCCCAAGTCCAAATGGAAGATGAAAAAAGACATGCAGATCTGAGAGAAAACCTCTGCAGAGCAAGAGGGAACCATCTGAGACAGCGCTGAAACCAAACACAATATCCAACACTGCTCTTTATTAGCCAAAAAGAATATGCAATCTCTCACACCACAAAAAAATAGTCTTAGACACATCATCTCTATAAATGTTACTATGGTATCAACCAAACCCAAACTGTACAAAAATAGAGATTGATAGAAAAATAAGAGATCTGACAACAGGTTTTTAAGAACATGCCAAGTTTGCACTCATAGAGGGAGTCTACTCCACTTTTTTTTATTGCCACATAGATGTTAGATTGTTGAAAATGTTGGAATGCTACTTTCATTTCCTCTTGTTGCATTGGGGAAATTTTAATTATATAAAACTTACCAACAGCTGCCAATCGAATCCAAAACCCCATTCCTTGACAACAAAGTTAAAAAAATGTGTCGTACAGGTACACCTAGAGAGCCCCGCTGATGCAACATCTCTGGATACATAGCCTAACAACGAACGGGACACGTAGGATTTGGCAACATATGGCTCTGTTATCCCCTCCCATCATTCTTTCTTTGGTCCCTTTCAGCTCTTCTGAATAAAAAGGCCCAATCCATTCTTTTACCTCTAGTTGCTATTCTTGTCAACCCCCAATCTTTCTATCACTCTTAAACGGATGAAAAGTAGTCACTTGCTGTGATAAAAATGTATTTTTGGTTATCAGGCTGTGCACTGGTCCCTGTTTACTTTGCAGTCCCACAGGATAGCAGATAAGTGTCTTGATCTAAAAAATGTCAGAAATAAATTGGTCCAAATCAGCCCTCAGTGTATGAGACCTACCTCAGCAGAGATACACTCTGCTCCAAAATACATTCATTACAACATTAGTCCACACATGGACATTTTGAACAGGTCTACAGTCCTATAATAAAGAATCATATAATATATTTTCCCATTAGGCTTGTTCTAGGCACTTAAAAAGAAAATTATTCCTGTACAGAAATAAAAGCATGCATTGTTTTGTTGTTTCTGTTTTCCCATGATTCATATAAACTTGGGTATTACAGTCAATATTTGAGTGTGTAAACAGTGTCTAGTTCCTCATTATTAATGTTGGCAGTGGTAAGACAATCACACTTCTCATTTTCACTGGCGAACATAAAGACGTCAGAAAGTCAGCTCCATTGGATGAGGAACGAATATTCTGCAGAACGTCCAGTGTTGTCTTGCCATACCCTTCCTTTGCTGTGTTTGTTTCTGTCTGCGCACGAGCAGTGTTGGGGGTAACGCATTACAAAGTAACGCATTACTGTAATCACGTTACATTTGTCTGGAACGCAGTAATGTAATGCATTACTGTTCCTAAATTCAGTCACATTACAGTTACTGATCAAACAGTATTTATTAAAGAGCATAAAAGAAAGATCTAACATATGACCTCCTTATTAGGATAGGGATTTGTGCTGATATGTGAGCATATGTAAGGTTTAACGTTACATTTTTAACTGCCAATTACATGACAATGCATCTCAGGCGATGTTGCGGAATAATGCAAAAGTAATGTAACGAGTAGTGTAACAAATAACTTTCTACAGGGAGTAAATAAGTAAAGTAATGTTTTTACTTTTTTTGAGTAATAACCTCAACACTGCACATGAGTCAGAACGGCGTGAGTGACGTTTTTTTTATCAGCTTGTCCCCACTGCTTGTCCTAATGGCTGGCTTGGAGTTGTTATCTAGCAAATCAACTTCAGCATCAATGGAGTGAGATTTAAGCTGACCTCAGCACATCCTTTTAAAGGGCCAGCTTCTCTCACCTTAAATCCTCCTTCCCTACCGCGGGCCTTCACAACTTCAACCTAGATTCCTTCTTCCATTTTTCCTTCCTTCCTTTATGCCTGCATGGATCCCCCCTAAATCTAGTGTGTGCTCTGCTATTGCTGCTCTCTTGTCAACTGTTGCCGTCTCAACGGAGGAGAACATAAGCTTCACCGTTCCCCCCTCCTCCGCCATTTTAATGGAACTCCATTCCATTGTGTCGCACCGAGGTGTGACAGACACCAGTGCGAGAGAGAGAGAGAGAGTGCACGGACCTTCACCAGCGCACGTTTAGTTACAGGGCAGCCAGGTGGTGTACACGGGGTAATGCGGGGGGTAACTTTTGGGTGGCGAGGGAGGACAGGGGTAGACTGGCTGCACCTGGGCCACGTAGTAGTTGCTGAAGTTGCCGTCGGCGACGTAGGGGGCTGGCTGGTAGAAGCATGTGACTTTGGCGGCGTTGGGGATGGCGTTCTGCTCGGCCAGGACCCGCAGCGCCAGCGAAGAGATGAGGCCGAGGGCCTGCCGGCGCTCGTGGCCCATCAGACACACGGTGCTCTCCTGGACCACGGAGTACAGCGTGGCCAGGTAGTCGTACTTCCGGTCCTCCAGGCCCACAAAGTGGTTCTGCAGGTAGGACTCCAGCTTGCGCCGCTGCTCGCACACCTCGGGGAAGTCTATGAAGAAGCGCGAGCACATGTAGCGCTGCAGCAGCTTCATCTCCGAGTCCGAGGCCGCGCGGAAACCCCGCACCAGAAGGTGGCAGTACTTCAGCAGGCCGCCGCCTCGGATCTCCTCGGGGCTCCTGGTGCAAATGAGGCGCCGGCGCAGGTGGTCGAGGGCGGCGGGAAAATCGCCATAGACGCTCTCGCCGAGGATGGTGGGGTGGAAGGTGGCGGCCATGGGGTGCTCGGAGCACTCGTAGAAGAGCAGGAGAGAGTCCAGGCGGATCTGGAAGGAGTCCACGCTGAACTCAAACTGCCGCCGGAGGGAATCCACGAACTTCAACTCGACGTTCTTCCCGCGGTTGTTGGAAAGGGAGATCAGGCTCCAGCGGTCCGAGTCATTGCACACCTTCACCATCTTCTGCACGTACGCCTCCTGGGGACAGGAACGTGCTTGTTAAAGACATAGGATACTGTAGCACAAAGAACAGGGCAGGATAGACTAGTGGTCTGGGTGTTCAACTCCGAGCCGGAATGTTATGGGTTTGAGCCCCTGAGTTGGCCTACCTGTGAGCGTCCTTGAGCAAGATGCCTATTACTACAATTGTTGTCATTGTACTCATAGTAAGTCTCTTTGTATAAAAGCATCTACTAAATCACCGTTTCCCAACCCTCTCCTCGAATACCCATTGTCCTTCAAACGATCAACTCATTATGAACTCCTAAAGCTGCTTGATAACAAACGGATCATTTAAATCAGCTGTGTTGGAGCAGGGAGAGATCTAAAGCATGCAGGATAAGAAGTACTCTAGGAGAGGATTGGGAAACGCTGCGCAAAAATTACCAGATTTTACATTGTGGTCTGGCAGTTCAACTGCCACTGAAAGGCTTCTGGGTTGCAACCCCCTGTCGCAGGCTAACCTAGAAGTATCCTTGAGCCAGATGCCTAACCCCTACCTGCTCTGTAACACTTGTAATACTCACTCTAAGTCGCTTTGGATAAAAGCATCTGCTAGATGACCTAACTTTAATTGTAGAGCCAAAAGCAGCCATGTGCAATCAATGCACAAACCCACCTACATTAGGCAAGCTGCTGAATAAAAACTGATATTAAGTGACTTTTTCTATAGCCATAATCAAACCTAAGACAGCTAATAATAACCCTGCTGTACATGCTCTGAATATTAATAGTATTAGTGTCATGCAGGCATATGATGATGTGGTAAAGAATGATCTCATTTCAGATTGTGTACAATTCAAACAGTATCAAAGGACCAGAGTTGTTCTTATTCTGACACACTGTTAAATATTCAAATATTCTGACATTTAAAGTTAAATATTTCACATTATTCCCTTTCCCCCTTCCCTCCTGACAAGTTCCTACATGATTCCATCAAAACTGTGTTGTATTATTTATTAACCTATTAACTACCTTCAAAATAAATAGTTGAGGTGTTAGGTCACTGGCTTGGTAAAGAGTGCACACATGTGAAAATAATAATGTTTCTATTATTTAATTGTATAAATATTAAATTGTATTCATATTATAATATGATCACCCACGTATGTGGGTGGGCCGTTATTGGCCTACCTACAGTAATGTCTGCCTGGGAACCTAGTGGGGTCAACTGATTAATGTGGATCCGACTCCAATTGGATTAGACGGAATCCTCTTTGTGTTGGAAACGAACGCTTTCACTATCTCCAGCCTTATCTCGCGTATTGAAGACCTTGTGTCATTGGGTGGTGTTTTGCAGCGTGCATTTGCCAAACCGACATTTGCAACTTGCATGACCTTAAATCTACTGTTGGCTGTGGAATTCATGTGGCGGTCAGCCAACCTGAATGTTATAGGCCTGCTTCATAAAGACAGTTAAAAAATGAAACAGTCATATAGTTCTCCAACTGTTTATGCAACAATAGATGAACTAATCACCTTAACGATTTCACATTTACATACCTTTAACGTTACCGGTGTAATTTTGTCTTTATTCACTCCCTCCGGAAGGAAGTCCAGAAGGGAGTCTAGGACTATATCCTTCACCATCTGAAACTCCATTTCTCCTTTTAGCTCGGCACAGAAAATTAGGTCTAGATCTTTCCATCCCAAACCACTGTCTTCGTGCAGAACATGACTGGCCGCGGAGCCGTTCAACCGCACCTCCCGGACGCGAATCCCCTTCTCCTCCATGCGACACCGTACCACCTTCACAATGTCTCTGGGCTTCATCTCTAGGGTGGGGAAGTTCCATCGTCCATGAATGGGAATGAAGCTGGTGAGGATGTGGTCCAGACGCTGTACTTGCTCCCAGTTGAGCACGCTCAGATTGACGCTTTCCCCCTCCAGACCGCTGCGCGCCGGTGACGGCTCGGCCTTCTCGTCCATCGCGTAAGAGGTAGTTAGAAAATGTAAACAGTAAAACTTTCTCCTAACTAATTCTAACGCGTGGTGGACGGATGGCGCGGCAGTTGTGGCGCTGCAGTAGCGGCATTGGCTTGCTGTCTCTGTTTAGAATTGGCTATGTTGGCCCGTGCCATAACAGTAAGATGCGGGAAGACGCGGCCTCGCTACGCACTACAGAGAAAACTCGTTGGGCGGCGTTATCGCTGTCCTACTTCTTACATAAAGTCTGGCAGAAGAGACTAAGTCGATTCATGTCCAGCCGTAGGGTCAACGCGCTGTCTTGCATCTGCTGGGGGGCCATGCGCTGCGTTGCGGCCGTATTGCCAAACTCTAAAAGCAAACTCCTCTGGACTGTAGCCCATATAATGGCAGCTTCAACGTGAAAAACGACGACACTCGGTCCAATCCATTCTTTTTTTAGTCAGTTTTTCGTTTCTCTTCTTGCTTTTACTTACGAGCGATTATGCGTCTATCCTTATTAAATGTACATTAACGCATATTTTCAGATCCTACTTCACGCGGCCACTGAAGTTTCACCGTTTGTGGAAAGTGGTGCCTGCTTGTTTTAAACGCCTTACTGTACATTTTGGTCCATTTTCGCTTGTAGTCACTGCGTAATGACGCTGAAGTCCCACCTTACAGCTGCTGGAGAAGTTCTGTGAAGTAGGTATCCTCTTCCCTTCAAAGAGACGAAAGGGCGGTTTGATTGACAGCTCCGCCCACTGATAGCCTCCTTCATTACTCTGCATTAGAGCCATGTAACTACAACACAAGGAACCTGTTATACTCAGATCTTCCCATTTTTAAATAAACATCCAGTGTTGTGTAAATAAATCAGTAGTAGGCTAAATAATAACACTCGATGTTTGTATTATTATTATTATTTTATTTTGCATTGTAAGATATAACCTAACTTCTATAAGATGCTAAAACGGAGACCTTAGAAATGGAGTATACACATACATTCAGTGCATTAATATCCCAATCTAGTAAATCAAGAGAAATGTGATTAAGCCTTTAAATTCCAGCCCAATCTTTGCACTAGCGATGCAGTGTCTTGCTGCGCAGGTAAGGGTTGGTAAAACATTTTTTATTTACGCCCTCTAGGGGCGGTCTTTTACTTATTGATGGGCAGTTTAATGAGTGGCTGTTAGCTACCATGGCATTCTTTTTCATAAATACATGTAAATGAGAAAAACAAGTAACTAACTCGTGCAGAATGTGTAGGCTACACTAAAACAAGCAGTCAGTGTGTCTACATGAGTCTAATTTGGAGAAATGTGATGTCTGAAAAATCTTTTGTCTGTCTGCTTATCTGTCTGTATGTAGGCTATAGGCCATAGCCTCAGACCGGGCTAGTTGTCACTGAGAATCTATCAGAGCAGAGCTACGTGGGCACATATGCGTCACTGCAGACGAGCTCATAAACCCGCTTACTGCAGATTACCATGCAAAGACACACACACACACATGTAGACATTCTAAAAATGCATGCGTGTACATACACATTTACTTGCCTTGACACAGGTTATACCTTTTTGAAGTAGGCTACTGTAGGTCAGCTAGCTTGAAATGTGTTACTGTAGCATCAAAATGTGTTATTATGCTGCTACTGTAACATTTTGCACAGAAGATTGCTCAATTTAAAATATGTATTTTATATCAAGTTTAGACCATGAAGGATAGGAATAATAGCTATAGATCCAGATGAATGTAAATCAAGTTTTAGAGTACATGATATAGCCTTTTGGTGCAAAATATGAGAGTAAGAGATGGCCCAGCTTTCTACCAAAAATGTGATATGATCAATATTAAAAGCATTATTAGCAGTCACATCTGATAGAAACAGTTAATGGAGGAATGCAGAAGTGAGTGGTAGATTCAAACATTTCTATTGAATAAGCTGAGGGGGTGTTATCTCACTTGACTCTGGAATGTGGCATTCAAACTAGTTTAAAACAAAAAAGTGGGATTTCAAATATATGTCAATTTTGTGGGTCACTCCTCCAAAGAGGAAGTAGGTCTCACAAGTGTTTCACTTTGGCACATTAGACACAATGTGTCCGTTTCACGGCTATTGATTGAAAGAGAAGATACTAAATAGACAGAAGTACAGTAAATGCTGGTTTCAAAGTGATCACTTGCCACATACATATTTATACGGTCATTTCCACTGTACTATAAACTAGAAATCTGTTAGTCAGTCTGGACACACTTATGTTTATGTACAAGATATTTGTGGCATCGGTGATGCAAATTTGTGTCAAAGTTAATAGCAGTTGATTGAACCACCGAAAACAACTCAACTAGCTTACGTAACTGGACACTGACTGACTCAACAATTTTCTGACCTGACCACAAGCATATTCAGACAGAGTAGCAGCATGAAAATTAATGAACTTGCAAAATAAGGATGGTCTTACGAGGCTAAAGGGGTTCAGCCACAAGCCACAACCACATACAAAATATAAAACCTGTCCCAGCAACTCTGCCTGAAGCCAAAGTGGCACGTTTACATTGCATATTATATGTCACTATCATATTGTGTATTACTTTTATATGCTTCATCATATAGCACTGTAGTCCAAAAACCCAAGTCTAACTGTATCCATGGCGACAGCAGCAGCCAGCCACATTAACCGTTTAAGTCCCTGTTGCTAGGTGGTGACGATAAACCAGTACGTCCGTCAGGTCACTTCCTTGTGTCCCTCCTTCACCAATTGGCTCAGTGTCTCAGGAAGAGACCCTTTCCATGAAGCAGCCTTCTTAAGTGACCTCTGACCTGCCAAGTGGATGACACCAGCTTGCCGCCCTGTGTCTGACGACATTAAAGGATTGCCGAAAGGATTTTAAAGGAGAAACCTTGTCAGAATGCCAAACCTATAAAGTTCTACATATGGAAACATGCTGGTATGTTTGCATATGGGCCTGGGTGCACATTGTGTTTTAGAATACAGCGTATCTGTGTTGGTTGTGCATGTTATTTTTTTATTGACAAGTTGACATGAGTGAGTACAAAGGGTGACAGTTCACATAGATGTATTCCACTGCTTGTGTGCATGCATGCTAAATGTGCAAGTTCATTAGGCGGTGAAGTCATTGCATCATATTTACGGATGTGTGTTAGTTTGTGCTGAGTGTGCAGATAAGACTCTAGATAAGATCTCTGTGGCTGCAGTAAACAAAAAATCCGACTCGTTTCATGCACCTATCCCCTACACCCTCACACCTTCTCCCATTGCCTTTCCTGCCCTCTCATTCTTCTCTTCTGCTGTTTATCCCACGGACCCCCTCTCTCTCTTTCCTCAATATCTGGTGCGCCTCCTCTCCCAACTATTCCTTTACAAGCGGGAGTACATTATGAGATTACTGTGAGCCTACAAGAGGCCGACAGGCCCCCTCGATACTCCTCACATCCTCCTTTGCTGTCCTTATGAGCCCTGCTGTGTCTGTTTCTGTATGCAATGCCTTTCGGTTCTTACTCTGCTAATGAGAACAATTTGGTCTCACATTAAGACACACGACTTTAATCGTAATTGTGGTACTCCATTCCACATCCTGTTGTTGATGGTGGTAAAAGATTGCTTGAAAACATTTATACGAGACGTTTTCAGTAACCAGAATAAGCACACTGGTTAAACAGGATATTAAGTTTAAGTTTCATTTTCATGTTATGAACGCTGATATTCAACACGTTTCTCTGCCAAATAATGTACTAGTAAAGTGTGTGTTGAGGGTCAGTGTAGCCTGAATCTATAGATTATTAAAAACACCATGAACAGTTTCTATGTTCCTCAGCTTCTGTCACACTTTCAGAACGATACCATCAGAACTACACATTTTAATACCACAATCAAAAGCAGAGCCTTACATAAGTACTACTGTACCTACTGCATAAATTAAAAATAAACCATACTCTGTACTTCTTTCTGGTTCTGTGCAATATACTATAAACTGTATGGCTTTGCCAATTCAGTGTGTGTGTGTGTGTCAGTGACAGTGCTGTACAGCATATGTAAAACCATTGACTTATGTCAGGGTTTTGCGTGGGGGTGACCCAAATGCAGAGCAGAGAAACTCGGGAGGCAGGCAGTGGATACGAGATATTTAATAAAACAAAAGGTCCATAGGGGAAAACAGAAAAAGTCCAAAACAAAACTTACGAGTGCAGCAGGGCAAGGCAGGGCAAGGCAGGGCAAGGCAGGGCAAGGCAGGGCAAGGCA
>JAODLI010075219.1:0-12431 GCA_027575585.1 Percopsis omiscomaycus
AACCATCTCTTTGGCTCTTTGTGTGTGTGTGTGTGTGTGTGTGTGTGTCTGTGTGTGTGTGTGTGTGTGTGTATATGTATATATATATATACACACACACACACACACACACACACACACACAAACACTATATGTGGTTTTAATGTACTCAGCGCCAGTTTATGTTGGTGGTTATCAGCATAAATCCATGTGAAGGCATGCGCTGGCCGGGGATGAAGTTACAGACTGGCGTGCTCATCTGCCATTAGTTCTCACAACCATTGATTTCTGTTGCGCATCAAGCTGCCCAAGCAAGGCGATAAAAGGGATCAGTTTCTCACATGCCAAATTAAAGTCTGATATACTACTCCTCTTTCACCCGAGCGCAGCGGCGATGCCAGCCTGTGGGCGTGCAAACAAGCCCCAGACGTGTCGTGCCAAAGACGATCCAAAGAAGATGATTAGCGTGCGACAGGGACGCTAATCATCCAAGGGAGAGGTGTCGCGCTCCGCCTTAACTTGCAGGGCTTCTCGTGCTGTAAACAGATCATGCTGAGAATAGTGGCGACACCTGTTTGTAGGAATAGTGTTGGGCCAATACACACGACCACACCTTTCGAAAAACAGGTAAAAGGTGAAGCACTGTCAAATAAAATTTATCTTTCAGAGCTTTAAGTAGGACTATGCGTCTTGGGTTGATGGGCAGCTATACGCCAGAATCTTTTCAAAAATGTTCAACTGTTATATATTATCAAATGTAATTTTGCAGTCTTATATTTTCGGGAAAACAGAACACACCGATGACTCATTCTGCACTCGGGGACCTAATTCTGCGTCTAATTAAATGCTTTTGATGTGCATCCTCCATAACTATAAATCCTGCCTGTATTATCAACTGAATACAGTAGCTAGCTATAGTAGCAGCCGGAAATCTGTGTTTTCGGTCATGCCGTCTCCTGCGCTTAATTACCTCAACATGCCGCTCCCTAACGTCCTGTTTTGGCTTTACCTGTGGAAAAAGTCCTACAACTCATAATCATTCACCAAATTGATCATGTTTGCCCCAGTCTTAATACCACTTTGAGTAGAGCTTAAATTCCCTGTTGGATTTTGGAGAAGCTAGAATAGTTAGTAGTCAAAAAACCTCGATGTTTGAGATAATGTCTATGAGCAGTGAGAACATGGTGGCCTGTTATTATGGGTATGTGTCAATTGGAGGGATACTATGGCTTCATGTTTGGTTTTTAAAAAAAGGATTTAGGCCGCCGGAGCCACATAAAGGGTAATAGTCCTGAACGTCTGCACTCCCTGAACTGACTGGTGATGTCTCACTCCAACAACGTGACCAGCCAGCCCACAGAGATATTAATGATCTTGGTTAATATTCCCCCTTCTTACACAATCCCACAGCACAAATGCTATCCTACGTCGGACACACATCTGCCTCTCTACTCAGACCCGAGTCAGAACAGGGGGATGAGCTCAACTACAGCTGGACGCTGAGGCAGGCTTTAATTCTGTCAGCCACTCCCCAAATCCCAGGACCAGGACCACAGAACTTCACATGGCCCCCTAAACCAGCAGCACACTGCTTGAGGGAAAATGTTTCTTTTGCGTGTTGTGTTTCCAGCCAGCTTGGAGAGGCTGCATACCTAGTCTGCTAATAAAATTAGAATAGCTCATCTGTGCGGATGCTAACAAAAGAGCAGCACACGGTGCCTCTGCGAGCAGCCCGCACTCTGACTGGGGCAGTTTAAGCAGATTTATGGTCTCCGGTGGGGAATAGGGGGGATTTTGGTCCAGACCTAAATCATGCTTGCAAGTACGAGGAGCTAATTAGGAGAGCAGTCCCGCGGACGGTGTGGTTTTCAGTAGGCCCAACGCTGCACTCCATGGCATGTACAACAGCCTCTGTCTACCATACATGGTAGCTAGCTAGCGATGTAACAGCGTGCTAAAACCCATACTTAGCTTTGTTTGGAACAGGAGCGCTGAGTCACCTCCAAGTCAGAATTACTGGTGGAAGTGAAGCAGCGGCCTGGGCAGTGTATGGTAGGCAAAGCACTATCCAGAGAGCCGAGCGCAAATGCTCTGGGAGTCATCTTGGTATAATGTTAAATGGCAGCAGGCCTCCCCTAGCTCAGCCTTTTATTTTTAAAAGGAGAGTTTCGAAATAGGGTGAAATGTACACTGTGGTGGATTTAGCTAACTCAAAAAAGGACTCAGACTCTCCAATCCACTTAAGGTGATCGAAAAACCAAGCACGGTTTTTCTAAAGTCCCGTGGCATACTTGTAGGGATGACGCTAAGTCTTCCGCTTTTATAGTTTTTTTTATACCGCCTCTAAACAGAAAAACAGGATTGTAGAAGTTGTATGAGAATTGTTTAGAAACACTTTCATTACATTTCTCACAATACTGTATATATAGTATAGTATGTGTTTATATGTACATACACACATACATAGACCTACATACATACATACATACATACATATATTCACTTCTTTAATATATAGTAGAAAACCGTTTCCTGAATTGTAGGAAACCATAGTCAAAGCTTGGGTTTAGACTCAGACGCCATCAGTCGTTTTTACAATCCACGAATCATATGACACAGCTATAGCATCATAGGTGTCAGAATTTCCCCCACCTAACCAAAAAGAAGCTGGAGTTGAACCATCAAGGAGCCTTTTTAGTGGCTGTGGGTGTGGGTGAAGCACAAACCGGTTAGGTCCCACCTAGGTCCAACCCCCCCTAACCAGGCAACATGTGTTGGTAATTTGCAAGCGGTTGATGTTGATTGGGCGGGGGTGTGACACCCCATGACCTTAGCTGTAGCCGAGCACACAGACACACATCCTCCAATTAGCTTAGTGCCATTTGACAATCATGCTTTATGGGACCATAAGGAGTATGTATGCGCCGCTATGAGAAAATATACACACACACACACACACACACACAGCTACAAAGTGTACACCTCGCGGTAACTACCTTTATATGCAAGCTCTAATAGGTTCCCTGTTCAACTCAATAAAACATAATGAAAGCCTCAGTTCTTAACATTAGTTTAATGCATGCTGCTAGTCGTTTTCTTTGTCAGTTACACAGAGAACAAACTGTCGGGTCCACCTACACACGGGAGGGAACTGGATGCTTCTATTCACCGTGTTATTTCACATAGCTTACGTTAGGTCACTGCTTACGTGATTGTATGTCACTCACAATAGGGTGTCATTATTTTCATTCATTTCCAAAAGGAAACTTTGTCCCCCCCCCCCCACCCCCAGAATAAACTGGTGGCAGTGGCAGGACATGACCGCAGACAAGGCTATGACATGTCACACATCACAGATGGCCATCACAAGGACGACCATAATACCATATCCATGCAGTGAGTTCCGCCCAAGCCACGATCCCTACCTTCAATCGGGTACACAATGCGACTATATTGTGTCATGGACAGTGTAAGTACGGGGCCAGCAACAGCTCCCAATACTCTCTTGGCTTGCGCTGCGGGGGCTGAAAATGACTTCATAAACTCAAGTTGACATCCTGAGTGCGAATGTGGAAACTGGGTCTGCAACTGCAAGGTTAGTGCCGTTTCCTCTCCGGCCACAAGTGGATCTCAAGTTGACGGGGCGATGATGTTTCTATGGAGACAACCCCAGCAAGTGGGGTGAGAGCCCTTGGTCACCCTATAGACATAAAGACACCTTCTCAGCTCTCAAGACAGGCAAGACCAGCTCTGCGTATGCCCGCGTAGAACAGGCACCCCCCCCCCCCCCCCTGCTCGGCAGACACGCACTGATGGAGAGATGAGGTGAAGGTCACCAAGGCTCCGCTGAGGAATGTGGGGAATTTCACTCTCTTGTTCTGCGGACAGAGGAGCATATCAGAGCAAGCGTGGCGTCGTATGGGCCTGTGTCATCACACAGCTCGGTTTGAACTGCCGATTCGATCTGGGAACGCCGCACGGAAGACCTGCAAACTTTGAAGATTTGGGGGTCTCTGCTGTCAACATTGACATGTTGCCTGAAAGAAAGCAAATGGAAAAAAAAAGAAACGGACCAATTTCATGTGACCTACGTAACTGGTTTGCTTAGTACTGTACCAAGTTTAGATGGCATCAGCAACAGTACTATATATGTGCAACTTGAACAAAGAACTGCATTCACTGCAACTGCCTCATTGTGTGCAAATTATTTGTGGTTATGATAAAAGGGTACCAGTTTATTACCCAGGAATTACAGCCAGGATAGTAAACACAATTATGCTGAAAATGGGATGCACTTCTGACACATTTTTGCTACAGAAAGAAAAAAATATCTTATAAATAAAAATGAACAGCCTTTTTCTCTATGCCAAGATATTTGTTTCCAAAAATGTGTACTTTCAGATCATAATATTAGGTAGAATCCTGGAACCAGTGCAAGCTTTATTTCTGCTAAAACCGGGGCTTTAAATATGCATAATTATATACTTTTTTGTTCTCAATATCAGCAGCTCTCAGATTTATTCAAGGTGCCAAATAAATCAAACCAACACATTTGGGTATATAGTTGCAGCAGGGACTAAGATCTCTATTGGCAATGCAGTCTAATAACACATTAGTAATGACATTGTGCAAGGCCAGCCAATCGCTGCTATGCTGGCTGGATGACTCAGCAGTGAAGAGGGAGAGAATGAAGACAGCCCCTAGGTAAGGAAGATATGCAGTCAGTGGCGTCGGAAGGAGTTTGACATTGGGGGGAACCGAATTTGGGGGGGAGGGGGGGGGGGGTCATTTACAGTTGTAGTGACAACTTTCAAGCAGACGAAAAAGACCACAGAAATCCATGGTTTACTGTTAGCTAGGTCGTTTTGAAGCGTTACACAACTAATACCATGTAGCCTATTGAAGTAACCTAACTGAACAAGAAACTAAACAAGAGACTATTATCGAAGCAATGGCAGTATTCTATAAATCCTTTATTTAATTAACATCAGCAAAATTTGGTTTATGGGCGAACTGAACTTACCCCAGCAAATTGAATTACTTGCCTTGCTGTAAGGTTGCTTTCAATTAGGCTACTGTCACATGAATGTTATATAAAAACAAACCCATAGCCGGCTTTGGCAGCTGGTGCTCCTAGAACGCCTGCAATATGATTGGCTGATCACCATGACGTTTATGATGCGTCTTACAATCACACTTTCGACAATTTCAGCTTCACAGGAACTAAACCTGTCTCCTCCCTGAGGAGGAGACAGAGTGACAGGACGGTTTAGCAGATATTTTATGTGTGTGCGTCCCCCTCGTCCCACCTATTTCCGTCGCCGCTGTATATAGTCCAGGGTTTTACTCAAGTTCAATACCAGGTAACCGCTTAATGACGCTTGTTTGACCGCGGCTTGTTGTTTGGCGTTAACACCTCAGTGGCTCTGGTCTGAAAGGTTTCTGCTGTTGTTCCTGGCTGGGTGCAGCAAGCTCACCTCGGTGGTGTCTATGCCGCTTGTCTTTTAAGCCACACTCACAATGGACCACACATCCTACTCAACGCTGGGGCTGAAAAGAGGGCAGTGGATCAAAACTGGGCCGGACCGGATATGTTTAGATGAGCAGAAGAAGGAGGGCCTGCCCTTCATAGCAATACTGACAGACAGACAGACTGAGACAGTAAGGGCAAAAGACCCCCAGGAAGAACAGCTCTTTAACCAGCAGCAAGAGTTACATTTCCCACCCATATAATTTTTTCTCCCCTCTATATTCTTCTACCAGCATTGTTTTAATGATTTATCTGCTTCTCAGATGAAAGATTCTATAAATGGTAAATAGCCGTTTCAGCTGCTGTTCTCACACTTGCAAATATGTTTTTTTTTTAATCACTGAAACACTTAGGGCCCAGAGCAAGATAACACATCACATTTTCCCTCCTTCTCTTCCCCCTACCTAAATCAACCACCACCATGTCCAGTATAAAAAAGAAATAGATGGCTGTTTTTTTTCTAAAAATGCTGTAAATATGAGTCAGTCTCCATTTTGTATATCCAAGCATGGAAAATGTTACCTCAAAGTATAGTTTTCGCTAAGCCCACAGAGAGCCCTTCATGGAAAGTCCACTTCAGGACCAAGTAGGTCAGAAAGCGTATTCTAGGAGAAAAAACAAGGTGCCACTTGAAATCGGGCACAGTGTACCTCATTCCAGGCTAACAGGGTTTCAGCACTGTGCGCTTTAAAACAAACACTGACTGTCGTTTCAGGTTACTTACATTTTCTACATATGAATTTACTCTGCTCTTTTAAAATCAATGATTTAAATGTCTTTCATCCATAGGCATAAATTACAACGGGGGATGGGGGGGTTGTAAGCCCCCTCAATAATCATATAGCCATGATGAATGAAAAATATTAAGGTATAAAACATGATAAAAGCGGTTGGTTTTTTCTATTCAATGCAATTAGCAAGCAACTGTGTCCCTGTGTAAGACTTGGTTGCACCCAACCCATCCTCTCCCCACATCTTCTCACAGCAGTAGCTGGTGCGAGCGGTAGCAAGCCAGCACACAAAATGAAAAGGGGAGCAACAAAAGACCAACCAACAATTTGAAGTTGTTGGTCTAACAAAAAGAGAAAAATCTCTTCCCAACAGGAGGTATGCTACTGTAATGGCGCTACCACTCACGAGTCAAATAACTGAATGAAAGTTTTATTTTCTGCCATGGTTTCATTGTGTTCGGTGAACTATAGCTAGCTGGACTAGCCATCATAGAATCAGACCACTTTTACCGTAGCCACTAGCTAGCTACTCAGCTGCACACAAGAAGATCTGTGCCTTTGGCTGAACAGAGTGCAAATGAGTTGGAGCGTTTTGAGAGACACACAGAAAGTTGGCTTGCGTTTTATATCATTCACATGACTGTGAATGATCTATAATTCAGTCTTCTGGTTGCCGGTGAATCACAGCTCCAAGCGTCACATCCCAAGTTGGAGTATTCCTATGTGCATCTCTGCAAACACCTTCACTCTTTAATTCTGCATTTTCCATTTGGCTCGGGGCTAATCCTTCAAGACTTTCTTGTTTACTAATTACCGGTGAGCCTCTGGAAGGAAGGGTAGAAAAGCAACATCTATATTTGAGCAGGTTAAAAAACAGCTACGTTGAATGGATAGGCTAATTGACTAATAGAATCATACATTTAAAGGCAAACGTTTCTCTCCAGGCTACAGCTGATAATTCTTGTTCGTGTGTTGAAGGGGGATGGGGGAGTTAGTAAGGGAGTGGCTCAGCCCGGTGGTACAAGTTGAACGTTACCATAATGAGCTCCACTGCCCTCTGGTGCAGCATGCGTTGGTATTGACGAGAGCAGCTGGCAGATGTAGCGGTAGTTTGTTCAGCAAAACAAGTAACGATGAGGTCTGAAGTCTCCATCACGTAAATACATCAATGCATCAAATTTCGTGGAGAATTCGACTGTAGGGTAAAGATGGCGGGGCCCTACTAACTGGATGGCTTCTGGCAGCTTAGAGTACGTGAAGCAGATGAACAGACAGGCAGCAGTCCAAATGATAGTTACAATATATATATATATATATATACACATACACACACACACACACACGATCTCCAAGATTGTGATAACTGGAAAATTGGAGGTTCCTCCGGCCTACTTGCCTTTCCTGCAGTAAAAACGGGCCACGGAATATAGCCTGCATTCCACTGAAAAACGATCGTTTAAGCCAAGTCGGAATTTTGTGTAGGATTTCTCTGGCCCGATTTTTCAGAGATAAATGGAGCGAGGGAGCACAAGAGAGCTAGTGGCTTATGAATTATGGGGTTAATGTCACCTGACAAGGGAGGGAGTGTCACCGGCCAGTTTCCTATGTGATATTTAGAAACGCATGACAAACATGGACACGGCTAGCTAAACAGTGGTGAAATTCCTACGCTTGCATACAGTACACGGCAACCCCAGGGGATCGTTCGTCCCAATTGCGTGCTCAGGCATTGTACAAGTTTACACTATCATATACACCGTCTAAAACAGGAGGCAATAATACAAGATCACACACTACCACTTTAAATCAGTACAGCTAAATGTGAAACTCGTGAAAAGGGTCTGGGATGTGAAAATAAAAAAAATAAATCACGCTACACCACACTTCATTAACAAAACGCATTTCTCCAGACTGTGTGTCACATGTCTTGTCAGGAAACCGTTCAACCAAACCTGATGATCCAGGCCTGACTTTGTTTTGTTAAGAGACATTTTGACGTTAAAAAGGAGATAACACTATTTTAACTTTTTAACAAAATGGTTTAAACTAAAAACGGACAAAATGGACATAATAAGGTAATAAGGCTGATTACCAGTCCTGAAATTCACTTCTGGACAACATGGTCAAGAAGTGGAAGAGTCGCATTTTTTCTATGAGGAGTCATACATTATTAATCAGAGGTCCAGAACAAGAGAGAAAAATAGTGTGCAAAATGAGGCTAGAGAGAGAGAGAGATAGTTTCTAAAGTCCCAAGCGGTTACTCAACATTTCAACGCCATAGCACAGAAAGCTTTTGAGAAGGAAACCAGGAGTTATTCCACTGCCACTGGCTGCTGAGTGAGTAGAGTCTTCAGTCTGCCCCTCTAGACTTTCTGCATCATGTAATTTAATTCATGAGCCGCAAAATACGTCCGAACAAGGCTCAAACAGAACTAACAGACATAACCACGACTGCCATTTGCGAATGAAAGTGTTGGTTTCTCATCCTACCAGACAAATGATTTTCCCCAAAAAAATATCAGTGAATATACGGAGTAATAGAAAATGTACCCGCTTTCTCGCTGCCAAGCACTGCACAGCCTCCCGGATAGTTAAAACCACCACTGATTGTATTATCTTATAAAGGAGACACCCACACAACTACCGCTAGTGGCTTCTAAAAGATCCTGACCTCACAATAATGGCATGTAGTCCTGGGCATGTGAACATGCACACTTTATTTGTTACGTTTTAATACTGTAAAGGAAATTCACCCTGGGTTAACTGTGATGTAGGCTTTATCCATAAAATGTATGCACTGTATATACTGTACAGTATACTGTATGTAAGTTCAGTTCAAACACATTATACGCATGTATAAGGTGCTCAATTCCATTGAGAGCACCCAGCCTGACATGTGATTACCCCCCCCCCCCCAAACGGTCGAGAAGGCTTCTGTGAGTCGAGTCAGGTGAAGGTCACACATGAAAGAGGCGTTTGATCCCAGCGCCGTCGGCCTGCCTCTAATGTACAGGCTTGCATAAACATTGACTGGATTCTGAGGGCCGTGTAAATCGCGTGGCAGCAGAAAGGGAGGGAGACAGCTGAGGGGCGCAAAGAAAAAATAAAGAGCCCTATAGACTTTCAATGTGTTTGGTATTCGCCACTTGATTTATCGCTCGCTCTTCAAAAAGGAGTCTCTTCACAATGGAAATGTTTCCCCGCGTCAACTAATCTGCCCACTCTTATCTATAGTACTAATTCAATTGTGGAACTGAAATCCCATGTCACTCACGCAAATAAATATGATATCTATCCGTCTAGACACATTTTGACGGCACCCTCAAAGGCTTGGCTCAAGTAAGGAATTGTATATTTGTCTTAAAACATGCCTGCAGACTACCTGACAAATGATGTTGTGTAAATAAACCAGGGTGCGGATAAAGCCGGTCCTTTGAGCAGCCTTGTACGAACCAGTGGAATGCTACATAAGACATGCTTAAGAAGAGCTTAAGAGGACAGAGATTGTGTCAACAAAAACAATAAAACAAAGGATTTGACCAAAGATCGGACGGCGCAGCACATTTGGTTCCGATCAGCAGGGTCGTGACCCCCACTAGGTTTATTTGGACCTTTGCTCCAAAATAATCGCAGGGCTCTGACTCGGCTATGACACACATTAACAGTCTGGAAGTACTTTTCTTTCAGATAAAATGAGGCAAATATAACTCAACTCCGACAGCACCTAAAATAGTGAAGCTCAGGAGGTCTGGTGAAGACTTCCTATTTATCATGGGAAATGTTGAAGACGTACAGTAGTACTTTCAGGGGCCGAGGAGTAGGTCTGTTTTATGTACTCGGCTTGTGGTTTGTTTGCAGGAACACGGCTCGCTGCTTGGAGGTTAGGGACTGGTAGGAGGTCTGCAAGAGACAGAGAAGCTTTCATTTTCTCTTCACTACAGTACATATGTACCTTGATGTACAGAATGTGGCCATAAGTGTGGTTCTCAATTCCACGGCAGGCTTAACATAGGGCGATAATGTTTGAAAAGATTATCAAAGCCCTCTGAATCTTGCCGCTTTCCAAATTCAAAGCAGAAAAATGACGTTTTTGACGCGCATCTTGCTAATGTCAGGGAGATTGTCCTGGGCGAGTCGCAGCAGCGCTGTTCATGCCACACTAACTCCAACTCCCCCAGAAAT
Organism: Percopsis omiscomaycus; assembly: GCA_027575585.1. Classification (NCBI taxonomy): domain Eukaryota; kingdom Metazoa; phylum Chordata; class Actinopteri; order Percopsiformes; family Percopsidae; genus Percopsis; species Percopsis omiscomaycus. The sequence goes on from JAODLI010075219.1 coordinate 10,423, forward strand.
CAGATAAAGTCCAATGTCGGGATGTGCCAAAGGACAGCTGGGAGACGGCTTACATTTCTTTGGCTCCGAGTCAAGGAATTTGAGTCGGGCGCACAAAGTGCACCCTTTACCTGTGCTATAGCTTGTTGAATCCCTTCGCTCCCGCATAGCGACAGCAGCCTTGCAGTGTCGCAACAGGTAGTCTCTCTCAACACTCATGGTTTCACGTCAGTTATGGATACATTTATTTTGTCAATACGAGGGGAAAAAAAAGAAGCCCCACAAGAACTACAAGGGCCTCCGTTGTTTTTAGCGCGCTATGTAGCCGCCGTAAGCCCAAAAATAAAAGGACCTTGTGTAGGATCTGGCGTGCATGGAAGCCAAGCCTAGGCAGGCAGCATGCCTTTGGTGAGAGACGGCAGCTGGTGGCCTGATATAGCATGGCTGGAGAGAGCAAAGGACACACAGTGTTAAAACAAGCCTCCTTCTGTCACAGTCCCTGTCTCTTTCTCTCTCTCTCTCTCTCTCTCTCTCTCTTTCCCTGTTCCTTTCAGATAAAATACAATCAATCAGTCTGCCTCACTGTGAAAACAGGAGAATAGGAAGTCTGTCACAACTTGCCATCCTTACAAACTGAACTGAATAACCTAAAAAAAAAAGAAGAAAAAAAAAAAAGTAATTTCAGAAGTGGCATTCGAACCCACACCTCCAGAGGAGGTGAACGCAGCACCTTAGACTGCTCGGCCATCTTGACTGCAACAGCCACATGGGAGGCCCGTGTTCGATTCCCTGCCAATGCAAAAGTGTTGAAAGGAAGAAAAAAAAAAACAGAATAAATTGTTCTCACTCTTTGGGAGCATTTGATGATGATGATGAATAAACTGTCAAATTTTTCACCCTAAGCGTTAAGACTTTAAGAAGCAGCCAGGTGACGACATTTCAGTTAAATTCCACTTTAACTACATCAGTACTACTTCAGGTGCCTGGATTTGTGAACTCATATTTTCCTTGCCGTGTTGCCCCCCCCCCCAAACCCCAACCCCCAACCCCCCACCTCTTATCCTGATGTGCATGCCCTGGCAGAATAAGGCTAGATGATGGCATACGATATGAAAACAAAACAAATGAGAAGAGAAGAAGATGGCTGATATAAATCTAGGCCACAGACGGAAGATACTGGTGACCTTGTGCTGAGCCATGCCACACAGGCACGATATGAACGCAATGGAGAACACGGAGAATAAAGGCCAAGAGACATAGAGGGAGATCAGAACAGCTGTCAAGAGTGCCAGAGATCCTGCCCGTCAAAGAGAAGAGAAGCCCCGTGTGGATGTACCAAGACCAAAACCGAATTTTGCTTTTGCATCCATTCTCCTCTGTGTTTTTTTTTTTCCTCCACACTGTGCGCGAGGTTAGACGGGTAGGAGCTCGCTGTGCCCAGTTGACCTGTTCAGGAGCGCCCCACAACTTTGCGGAAGGGAAGGCCCTGTGCTTTACATCTCAACTACTTCCCCAAACTGCCTTCGGTACCCGCCGTGCTTCAACCTCCATTACAAGTACGCTGTAGCAGACAAGGGGTAGAAATATATCAAATATAAACAGACCGGTCACGAACAGTAATTGATAGCAACCACGTGGAGACTGGTCATAGGTGTAAAGATTAAAACATTACAAAAAGACATTAAAAACAAACCAGCTTTAACCTAATGTTTTTATAAGATGACAAGAAAGAAAAATATTCCCTTTCATGTTTGCTGAAATCCCTGACTCCTATAGAGATTCTCTACAACCCTCACATATCAAGCATACATTAGAACAATGCAGGGTGAACTCTTCTTGGAGCTGGAGAAAAAAAAATGGACGCCACTGTGCGTAGGCTGCCTTGTTTAATTGGCCTCATTGTATTCAGAAAAGGTTCTAATCAAAGCACCAGCTGGCGGGAGGGTAAAGGTATCTTTGTTGACACATTGACCCTGGCATCAGGCTCTCTGGTCTCCGCCGGAGGTCGGGGGGGGGGGGGGGGGGGGGCC
>JAODLI010075220.1:0-12430 GCA_027575585.1 Percopsis omiscomaycus
CCATGTAACCCCTACCTGCTCCATGTAATAGCACCATGTAACCCCTACCTGCTCCATGTAACAGCACCATGTGATTGGATAAAAGCGTCTGCTAAATGACCTGATTGTGACTATCTGGATGAGGCTAGTCCTCCTGCGCTGGCAGAGGCACCATGCCACTCTACGGTGCCACTGTGTCATGGTGCCCCCTGAGTGCTTCCTGGGGGGTGTGGCGGATGCTCCCGGCTGTGTTGGCCCTCCACCCCTATCCTCTTAAACGCCCGTGAAGATAAGATGGCCTCGCTACCTCAAGCTAGCGTGCAGAGAGGGCTGCTCTCAGAGGCCTGCTCTCAGAGGGCTGCTCTCAGAGGGCTGCCCTCTGAGCAGGGAGTTGGGCAGACACTCTAGAGGACACTGGACACTACCTGACCAGCAGCTGGAGGCATGTTGCACATGTCTGCCTCCAGTCGTTCATCACAGAGGGGCTTCGCTGGGAGTGGATTGGAGCATCGGCCACAAATCACCTTATCTTGGTGTGTGTGTGTGTGTGTGTGTGTGTGTGTGTATGTGTGTGTGTGTGTGTGTGTGTGTGTGTGTGTGTGTGTGCGTGATGGAGAACATATGAAAGTAAAGAGAAGGGAAATAATATTCCATGTGTGTGTGTGTGTGTGCGTGTCTTTATAGGAAGGGAAAGTTGGAGGGTACAATTTGCTGTATCCAAGGTGACTGTTGTTTTTTCTTTTCTTTTTTTGTCGGAGCGGGCGGGGGCTTCTGATCGCCGCCGTCCTACTTTCAGCAGTTTATCCTTTCACATGAGATCAATGGACATTCCTCTTTCCCTCCCCACCATATTACTCACTGTCACATAGATTATACACACAGGACGACAGACAGAAAGAAGGAAAGAAAGAGAGACAGAATGTATGAAAAAAAGCGATGTGAAGAAAAGAAAATGGCCGATAGTCTTTATTTTTATTTTGCTGTGTTTTGCGAGGCATCATGTTACCTAGGTAGGCTACATGCCTGCTCATGTTACCAGTGTGGAATGAAACAGATAATAGTGTGTGTGTGTGTGTGTGTGTGTGCGTGTGTGTGTGCGTGTGTGTGTGTGTGCATGGTTGGGAGAGACAGAAATATTTCACCACGCCGCTACGGTGCCCTTCAGGTCCTGGAAGAAAGACTGAAGCAGGAAGGGAGCAAGCAGGAGGCACGTGAGGCCTTCTGGGAGGAGGGAGGGGGGGTATCAGAGGTTGTCAGGTCCGTTTACAGAGCAGCGTGATGTGGGTTTGAAAGCTCCCCGCTGCCGCCTTTCAGACGGACTCAGAGAGCGAAGGGTAGAGCTTCGAGAGGGAGAATAGGTGTTCACACTCCACCCCACCAAGTCCTCCCTCTTTCAATCTCTCGCTCGCCCTCTTTCCCTCTATGTCATCATCCCCTGCTCTTGTAGGGGCGTTGTACCGTTGTACTGCCACGGCGAACAGCAAGTCTAACGAGCGTAGCATAAACAAAGCAGCTGGACTGATTGATTCATTAAAGTAATTGATTCATGAATTTGACCATGTCGGGCCTGCTCAACCCCTATTTACGTATAACACACATAGTATAGATAGATACACGCTCTGTCGCACAACTTAGGTTATACAGATGAAATGTACGACGCAGAATCCCACTTTCTGAAGCATATTTCATATCCTTCATGTACATCTATCAAAAAGAAATGAGCAGAAATAGAAGGTATATTGTTGAAAAGAGCACTGGTCAGCTCGTTACCTTGGAGACCGTAAAACATAGAATACACTCCGATTCATGAAAAATGTAGATATATATTAATTAATTAATTTATATTATTTCTGATTCTCTTTATATTATATATATATATATATATATATATATATATATACACACACACACATGTGACTGCAAGAATATCTTTATGTCATATGAGGAAGGTCGCATATGATCAATCACAGATGCAAAGGTCCACAAGTCACAGCAGTGAGTATGTTTTTCAGTGGGAAAACCACCATTAATGCAGCGACAGGGTTCATTAAGAAAGCTTCAGCCTGAACTCCATCTTCGCCACTCCAGACCAGAAGCGACTCAGAAGCCTGAAGTTAGCGAGAGGTGACGTCTTGTCAAAAACCTGAATACCAACTCCTCACTAATGACTGGAAGACTTTGACAGTCGGTCGCCCACAAATGGCCAAAGTCTGGCCTGCTCCTCGTCATCTTTATTTTGTAACCCTAACTCCGGCTGCAGCTGCTTCCAGAAGCCTTTGATTTTTCTGCTCATTCTCCACAATCAGACCAACTGGTGACTGGAGAGCAGGGCTCCATGTGCACTCTCTGATGTGCGACAGCTTAAAGTTGTGTTGAACTTCTGAAACTCTTGCCTTGCCTATAGCTTTACCTCAAGTCCACACGCTGATGGTCAGGGTGAAATAATCCAGTCCATTTGTGTACTTTTTCAACCTCCGTTGGGTTCCATTGCATCTCCGACCACGATGCTAATCGGAGCTACAAAAGGCAGTGGACGGTGACGAACCTTGTGAGTTCATTACTAGTAAAGGCTTCGACGAGGCCTCCGTTAGAAATATTAGAAATACGTTTCTGAGAAACAATGGAGGCTGAAAAAAACCTTTGATTCAGAGAGATTCGGCTTAATAAATACAGTAACCAAACAGATATATTGGGAATGTTTCATCCCAAATGCCAGGGTAGCTATAATTAACGGTTTTACCTAAGTTCAATATCTCTAACTGTTTCCCGGGACCGTCTGGACTCTTAAGTGCCGTCAACCTTCAGCTGCTGATTTCTGACACCCGGACTTCACAGACTTGGCTGGCCAGTGTTTATCAGTAGTGGTCAGAGGTCACAACCTCTCCAAATAAGCCACCCCGGGTCGTGTCATCGTAGCTGGCTTAGGAGTGAAGGCAGCAGTGAAGAAGACGGCTGTCGCGGTTGTTCTCCAGAGGTAAAAGGTACGAGAGAAGAGGGAGTAGTGATGGTAGACTTGAAGTTTTGGGTTGTGCGTCTTGGGGGGAGGGGACACCTGTAACCTGTCACTCAGAGGCTGTCATCAGCAATCGCAGTCATTCGTCATGTTTAGAAAACCATTAATCTCATTTCTCTCGGAACAGCAACTGTTCGGAGGCCCGCAGACAGGATCCATGTCTTCTGCCGAGACGCTGCTGCCGAACCCCCCAAATCCCCCCACCACCACACACACCCCACCCCAGTTTTCATCTCAGTATCAAATGGGTCGACATGCACATGGACGTGTCTCTGTGTGAAACCCAACCCCCTAAAGCCCCTAAACCCGGTCTCACATGTGTCACATAGCCACAATAAGCGACCGTGTGGAAAACTATCAATGGATTCTCCAGGTGATGAAAGTGGGGATTTCTGCACAGGCAGCCTGAAGTCTAAATCATCTATCATCTTGTCGTACAAGACGAAGAGATCACATGCGCGCAAAGAAAGAAATGGGTTTGTACATTGGGTACAGCAGAGGTAATCTCACCAGACTTGGTTTTATTGCCTCTCACAGCTTTGTAATGATGTTAGGACCCTGGGCTACTTTGTTTTGTCATACTGCAGCTCCCAGTCCAGGAATTAGCTGCTTGGCAGCAGGGAACAAGGCGATATTGGTGAGACTGAGGGCACATTTCCCCTAACAGGTAAAACCTCTGTTTACACTGGGACCTGCACACACAAACCACATCCCGTGGCTACGCACACGCACACACGCACGCACGCACGCACGCACGCACGCACACACACACACACGCGCGCGAGCGCACACACACTCCTACAGAGTGTGCAACAAAGAATGCACCCTCACAGACACACAAATAAACGGAGAAATAAACACACAGATATACAGTATAAACACTAGATGCACAAATAAAGTGATACATTACATACATACGAGAGGCTTGATTTCTATAAACAAATTGGGTGGGGAGCGGAGAACGAAGGGGAGCGTTGTCGGAGATCTCTCCTCTGATAACAGTGCGCTGTTTCGCTGAATGTTACTGTTTACCCAAACCGCATCAAATAAATGATGCCATTACTTAAAAGCAGGCCAGCAGCGGCCAGTAAGCATCCCTTTCAGTGCACAGCTGTCTCGCGCGGGTTTGCGCGCGTTACCGTGTGGGTTCGCTGTATTTGTGTGTGGGCGCTCGCTCATGTGCGCTCATGTGCGCCGAATTTCTCAAGCCACGTAAACACATAGTTGTTAAGCTCTTCAGGGGGCCCGTTTGGAGAGTACTCTAAACACACATAGAGGGATAATCACACTCACAAGGAAAACACACATGCAAGACCCTGACCGTGCCTGAGCAGTTCAACAGTTCACACTGTCACCTTATGAACTACTACAGTATCCCTCGACCTCGTGGGAACATAGGTGGCCCTTTTGCTCTCCAGAGCAAAGGGAGGACTTAAATGAAATAATAAATATCCTCCGTCCGCCTCCCACCAGCACACCGGGCTGCTCTGACCCCTCTCAGGACCTTCCAGGCCAGGCAGGAAGTGTCAGCGAGGCGCAGGAGGAGGGAGGAGAGAGCAACGGAGGGAAGGGAAGGCTGCACACTGCTCAGGTGACCCAGGAAATGCCTGGACCAGACCTGGGACCATCTGGCCTGTTTGGTGGGGGGGGGGAGCAACAGCGTGCAGTGGGATGGTCGGGCGGGTCATCGAGTATAAAGCTAGAGGCCTCAATGAGCGGAGGTGAGCCAAGCGGTGCCGGGTGAGTTGGCGAGTGTCACCGAGAATATGCTGGGGTGTTCCGGACAAGACATGTCAGATGGCCTCCATCTGTGGGAGAGGAAAAGAGACAGAAAGAGACGGAAATAGAGATAAAGAGCCCGTGATAGAATCAGAGATCTAAACAGAGAGAGCGACAGAATACAAATACAGAATGAACCGCTATTAGCGTGATGAGCTGTGCAATGTGTTTTCTATACTCCTCAGTGGCTTGATTATGTGATCAGCAGTAAATACAAATGAACTCCCAAAGTCGCTGGTGTGGGTGTATCTGCTTACTTCCCAGATTTATTTGTCACACACAAAACTGTTTTTCGGCAGCAGACTTTGGCTAAGAATCACTTACATGGCCGATTCACACAGGCCTGTCCTAAAAACTAGCATTATCATTATTATTATTAACAATATTAACATTATCAGACCTCCATTGGTAAAATGAATGCCTTTCAAAGCAGTGTTTATGAGATATAAATAGAGATAGGGATACAGTTAGATAGCATGAGGATGAGATCATGAAAAATGAAGGAGAGACACAATGTAGGGTATGTGTTCAAAGAAACGCGTCGCTTGTACAGTATAATAGTGTAAATATTGTGTAATATTTACAATTGTGACTTTTGCTGCACAAACCAATAACCTCTTCGGGAACGAAGAATACAGTGAGCCCGGCTTTACGACTACCTATTACACAATGACTCACATATTATCTTTAACAAGCGATACGTGTTGACTCTGGTTTGATCCTGTGATGTGTCCGTCACCCCAAGCAAGACACTCCGGGGGGCGGCGCAGCGCTCCAGATGCTATGGACAGCGTGGGCGACTCCCCCATCTCTCAGGGACCGACTTCAGAGCTCTTATAACACAGGAGGACAGCGGGATTATGTGAAAACCTACAGCTGTGTGTGTGTGTGTGTGTGTGTGTGTGTGTGTGTGCGCGTGTGTGTGTGTGTGTGTGTGTAAGAAACAGAAAGAGAGAGGACAAACACTCAGATGAACAGATGAACACCGTGTGTTTTTCTTTGTGTGTGAGCTAAATCAGATCGCACACCTGACTTCACTTAATTCCCATTATCTGTTCATAATTTTCAGCTGCTTTAGAGCATAGGTGGAGCAAAAACATGGTTTGAACCTTCTCCGAAGCTGTTACTCCACACCTGCAGGTGTGAGATATTGCTCAAGCTGTCTTTGTTACAACGGCGATAGCTTATGACATTTCCTTCTAACATGTTGTCACGTTTTCTTATTCATCGTGGTGTTTTCATTTTTGTGAAAACGTTTGTCTCATTTATTTAGCATTAACATACATTCACAAGTGCCTTGTGTGTGCGACTGTGCGCGCATGTGCGTGTGTGTGTGTGTGTGTGTGTGTGTGTCTCTCTCTCTCTCCCTGTCTGTATCTCTTGTTCTCTCTAAGAGGCATATGGGGACAGGCTTCAGTTGAGCACACTTCCCAACAGCCTGTCTATGGGGGGTTCGTTTGTTTTACCATCCCAGCAGGAGGGCTGATGGGAGTCAACCGGGGTCAAGGCAGGCTGAGACTTCATAACCACGCTTTGACGGAAGGAGCGTAGCCTCTTCAGACCCGGCAGATTGCTGTTTCAGTAACGGCACCAAGCGCCCCACTTAGCGACTTTGTGTACCCTCTACAAAGTGCGACTTTGATCAACCCTTGTTGAGTTTGTCAGCTTTGTTTTAAAGGAGATGTACCATGCGTCCTTTAATGGTACCACTTTCTTCCTTTGTTGTTCAGGGCATTAGGCCTGACATAACGTTCTCAGTAGCATTCACAAGACGGTCCGCTTGACACACACCAGATGGGATAGAAAAGTAGGCTCAACATTTCGGCAAACTTTCAAATTGGAGTCCAACAGTCAGCGGCCTGCTTCATACAGACGTACTGTGGAAGCGTAATAGGGTATAATAAGGGATGCTATTAAAAACCTCAAGCTACGTGCCACTTAGAACTTGCGCTCAGATGAAGTTGTCAGTGTTTTGCGGGGTGGGAGGATGGTTCATTAAGAACAAAGCTTTTACCCAGGATTGTCCCCCTCCTGTGTTCACACGGTCGCCCCTGGAGGATGCACAAAGCATAGGAGGAGTTTACAGGCTTGGCGGACAGCTCCTGGCAGATGTGGATGTCTACTTAAACAGGCCTTACAGGTGTGGAAATGAGCAGGTTTTTAAAATTCCCCCACCGCCTCGCTCCTAATCAGCCTCGGGGCTATTTTTACCGGCCCCTCCGGGCCCCTCTGGCTCATCCTAACCGAGCTGCTCTGATAGGGCACACGGCTCTCAACCAAAAACATACACACACACACGCACACGGACGCACACGCGCGCACGTACACACGTGGACGTACACACGCGCACGTACACACACGCGTACACACTTCAAACATTCAAGCCACGGGCAAGACAAAAGTCCTGTGCTCTCACCTTGTCAGAGCTTTTAGAGGGTTTTCTGCTGGTTTAAGGCTCTGCGGCTGGGGTAGTCCAGGATTTACCTGCTATCTTCTGAGAAAGCCTAGAAGGAGCATTTTGGAAGGGACAGGTTATGTACTTTAAGTTTAATGAGTTTCACATTCGATGCGGCGATAAACGCTAAACGTAGATTTAGTTACACTCAGCAAAGTCTGGAGATGACTACTATGATAGCTATTAAGGTGTAACCTGAAATCTCACTGTTGAGATTTGGCAAGATCATAACATGATATCCTGGTAGAACTTGTAATTACCTTCTAAAGCGGCTTATGAATATTGCAGTTTGTCTGTTTATCTCGCATATAGATGCTAACAGCGCAGCACAACACAAGCGAAGCGATTTTCCAGATGGTGGAAAAATCCTAATCCTGTCATGTGAAGGGAGAGCGGTGTGTCATGGCGGTCAGGTTGCCGTGGCTGCAGCTAACCTCTTGCTCTGTAGTGTCGTTTTGAGGCCAGCAAAGAGACAGATCTCTCCCAGGGCCCCCGGGGAAGCTTGGACGGAATGGAGACAGAGGTGGACTGCTGTTTGATGGGTGGATCTTTAAATACGGACACTGACAGTGCTATGTTACAAGTGAGCCTTATTAGCTGTCTGTGGCTGTTTGCTCGTCTAAATTTATGTCTGCTTTGTCTGTCGTTCGAGTGGGGTCACCTCTGTCTTCTCTTTGTCTACCTTTCCTATCTGTCTTTCTGTCTTTGACCATCACTTTGGGCCGCTTGCCGGTCTATTTACCATACTTTCCTTGAGGTGTATCCCATTGCCTTCCTCCACTCCCGGACTGTTTTACTGCACCCCCACAACCCCAAATGCAGTATACGCCCACCGGCTCACGTTGGATGTTTAAAATACAACTGTCCACAAAGGTGTGGGCATCTGTAGGGGAGGAGTAAAGAGGTCAGCAAGATACTCAGCATGTGCTCGCTTGATTGTTTTGATAGCCGAGATGTATCAACAAACCAAATAAGATACACTTCAAGGAAAATATGGAAAATAGACCACAAGCAGCCCAAAGTGATGGTCAAACAAGCAAAAAATAGATTTAGATGCGTAATGGAAAATATGAATCCATTTTAACATTTTAGCATGTCAATCCCCAGAAAGTTTGAAATCATTCTTCTAGTCTGTTTTAAGCCTTAGAAATGATACACGACCATGGACCTTGTACATTTTCAAGTTGAGTAGCTCAGTATTCCACATCGCCAGAACCTTCTACTCAAAATGACACCAAGCCTATAGGCCGAGTATTCCTGGATGACAAAAGAGAACAGAAATAGGTTATTAATCCTGTCATACATCTTCCTGTAAAAGACTTACATTATAAATCAAAACGTACAGCTAATGCAGACTCAATCCAGCCCCAGGGAAGAGTTGTTCTGACAATCTTAACCATTTGGCTCCCATCCAACATTGCTTGAGTACGTTCAAACACCTACATGGGACCTTTCATCCCATCTACAATGTGAAAACAGCCTCTGGTATGTTGTCAGTCAGACTTGTTGGGACAAAGCTATGATGCACTATTGCACTATTGTCTTCAGATTCAAGCCTCCCCTTTTCCTGCCCATATCCTGTACACCAAATCGACCCATTTAGCCATTTTGTCACATCCCCTCCTAATATTCATAGTGTTTTCATAGTTAGTGTTTTAGTGATACAAGATGTTTTGCACATGCTAACTTGGATTTATATTTTCCACTTTGCAGTCAAAGATTTTGGTCTGCAGGGATATTTAATGTATAATACATCTGCTTACTTTAAATTTCTTGTTAAAAGTAATTTACTGTAAAAAAATAAAATTGTCATGCTGGTCAGAATTGTGTGCCTTTTGTGCCTTAATCCAAAATATTTTAATTTAAAGAATCCCATCTCCTAGTATGCAATGAAGATCAAATAGTTGTAGTTGCAGACATGATTTAGGACCTTGTTGCCCGTCTCCAGATGGTGCAAAATGCAGCTGCACGTCTTTTAACAGGAACACGTAAATGTGAGCACATTTCCCCCATCTTGGCCTCACTACACTGGCTGCCCATACTTTTTAGGATCCGTTTTAAAATACTTTTGTTTACTTTTAAAGGCCTAAATGGTTTAGCTCCACCTTACATCTCTGAGATGCTACACTTTTATTCACCCATCCGTCCACTCAGGTCAGCTGACCAGCTGCTCCTGAGTGTGCAAAGCAAGGCGAAAGCTTAAAGGGGATCCTTTGCTGTGCCAGCTGCTACTCTGTGGAATGCTCTACCTCTGCGCATCAGACAGGCTTCTTCACTGTCGGGTTTTAAATCTTTGATAAAAACCTATTGGTTCTCTTTGGCTTTCGATAATCGGCATTGACATTGACTTTTGTTTTATTTGTATTTTATGTTGATGTTAGTGATTTATTTGTATTTTATCTTGATTTTAGTGTTTTATTTGTGTCTTATATGTGCTTGCATTATATGTGCATGTATTATATTAATTTGTTCTGTACAGCACTTTGTGACTGCTTTTTGTATTTTAAAGTGCTATATAAATACATTTTGCTTGTTTGCTTGCTTGCTATAAACACACAAACAGACGGTCACTTTATATTTTTAATATAGTTTTCTATTTGTATATACATTTTTATTTCGACAGTTACTTTCTACTTATATAATTTATGTATAGATGTTTAGCACGGGTTAACTTCTTAACGCAGTTCTATATTTATTCTCTATGCAAATGTTTAATTCCCCTGCAAATGTTTAACTTTGCTACAAATATTTAACTTTGCTACAAATGTTTAACTTTGCTACAAATGTTTAATTTCTCTGTGCATATATAAATTCAGATATATCTCAGGTCAATTTTAACGTATGTATACTGGGTTATAGGTTAATTCCAATTTATGTTCAATGTATGTTTGCATGCTGCTACTGAATGCTTGAATTTCCTTCGGGATCAATAAAGTATCTATCTATCTATCTATCTATCTATCTATCTATCTATCTATCTATATCTTTTTGTATAAAAAAATGAAAGATATAAAAAATGAAATGAATAAAAAGATGTTTACATTCTACTATCTATCCAATATGAGTATTTTTTTGACATTTGTGTATTTGTTAATGTATATGATCTGTGCTAGCTACAGTAACTGTGTCAAGGCACAGACGATCAAAGGAAAGTTCTGCAAAACATCCCAGCAAAAAGCTGAGCCTCAAATCAGAGTCTCTTGCCCTGAGTTGCAATTGGCTAAAAGAAGGTCCTTGAATGCTTTTTACCAAGGCTCCTCCTGGAATTTTCAAGTGTAAAATGCATGTGCTTCTTTATTAGTTCTAATCAATTAGTATTCATATGGCATGTACTGTAGGGATAGTGTGGTGTCCAAGGTTAAAACAGAAAGACACTGGCCATTTGAAATGTCTACTAATTAATTAAAGAGGAGCATCTAGGTTAAACAAATGTGTACTTCTCTTCTTGAGACTATAGCAGGCTAATAATGTTCAGAAACAAACAAACTTCTGTCTGTTGGAAAAGTGTTAAGTAAACATATTCTCATTTACTGCCTCAATTATTATTAGTATTATAATGGTGACAATATGGTGGTGTATAAAACCAAAGTTAATAAGAACTTTGATGTGTGATTCTTGTGGGTTCAAAATACCAGCTTAGTTATAATAGAACTAGGACAAATAAATTTTGTATTTACTCTACACAGACTATCAGCACAGCTGACAATAATACTGACTCCAGCTGATCACTACAAAACCCTTCTCTGGGTTCCCAGGAACTTCTCTCTTACATGAGCATTTTGGTTGCTGATATATCTTGAGATATTTAATTGAGATAACGGTGATAAATGTGCTGGTTTACTTGTTGCTACTTGATGCTCTGCCTGATTGAATGTCTAAAAGCAGCCTGACCATTCGTTGACACATGAGGGTTCCTCTGAAAGGTCAAGACCACAAGTGACCCGTGTCCATCCAATTGTTCCAACACAATGGCCAACTCCTCCTTAGCAAAACGTGGGAGCCGTAAAGAATGGCAGGCGGACACTTGAAGTAGAGCCATGGAAAGAATGAAGGAAAACAGACAGGAAAAAAAAACTTGCAGCTTTGAGGGGTTCATTAGGGTCACCGTTTTAAGATTCCGCTTCGTTTTGGAAGAGATGAGGTCATGGGTACACCTGTTAAAGTGTTTGGGGAGTGATTCACAATGGCTACTGACACTGGAGACTGAGCTGTGGTTTTGTTGAGTGTTCTTCCAGCTAAACCCTGACAGGGGAGCGGAAAGCAGGTCAGCCCACAGACTGCCACAGTGAGGCATTATAGGTTAACACCAAGATTGGGAATTATTGGGTCTGCATGGCTTCATCAATTGGGTCATTCATAAAAATAAGCTCCTGAAAACGGACCTAAGGATTAACCGATAACGCTATTACCCTCAGTTTTACGTTCATCATTTTATATTTGATGTGCTACAAAGTGGCTTAGGTGGTGAAAATATTGCATTGTTGCATTTTCTTAAATTCATGCTGAAGCAAAAAAACAAAAAGAGAAGAAAAAAAACACATATACAATTGCATGTTTTCAAATACTTTCCATGTTCAGGAAAGGAAATACAATGGGGTGGGGTGGGGGGGAGGAGACATGCGCCTTCAAACCTAACCAGGTTTAAAGCCAAGAGTAATTCTGCACATAGATCAAGAAGTGTCTCTTTAAGTAAATTTAACAGCAGGCTGCTGCAAGATGGTGTAAACAAATAAAAACACAGAACCAAAGACAACAGAGCACAAAGAATGAAGAAGAAAGGGAAGGAAAGGTGGTGGTGAAAACTGTCAATTATTATGTCTCAAGCTAAAAGTTAAACTGAGACGAGCCCTAGCATTAGAGGTAAGGGCAGTGCAGTTTGAGGCAGAGCTTATCTCCCACTACACAGCAGAGGAATAGGTGGAAAAATAAAGGGAGATTAAAAATAGCGAGTGGAAGAGCGAGACAATAGTGTGATGTATGAGACTAGGAAAAAATGGAAAAGAGAAAAAATTAGAGAAGAGAAAGCAACAAAAGAAGAGGTTCATAGCTCGCGACCCCTCTCTATTAATAAAAATAAAATCATGCTGTACAAAAAATGTGCAAACACATTTCCCCATCCCCCCCCCCCCGCCGCTCTGGGAACCGCTGTCTTACAAAGTTCTTAGTTCTCATAAACGAGTCCAACAGAACCACAGAGACCAGTG